>QANX01007913.1:336841-359142 GCA_003254975.1 Ochetophila trinervis
AAAAAAAAAAAAAAAAGAGCAAAAAGAGCAAAAAGAGATACCATAGCTTAGATGTGATGAAGATCTCATTACGCTGCACTACCCCAGTAGAAAATAGTTCCTTCAGTGCCACCCCTACCTGTAAGATAGGGCTATTAATACAAGAAAGCAAAAAATAAAAAAATTATTGATCGCAGAGCAAATGAACGTATTACCTCTTTTTCATTGCCATAAACTTGAGCACAGTCAATGTGCCGATAACCATTCTGTAAAAAAGACCAAATTGACAATTCTGAGAAGGTAATCAAATTTCAATTCTTAAAAGTGTAAAAAGGAACAAACAAACCTTGACGGCGGCGGTGACGGCTCTACCGACGATCCCCGGTTCGGCTTTCCATGTTCCGAGACCAACAGACGGTATCTTAACGCCGGTATTAAGATCAAAATACAGAGGGCCACATTTTGTATCCTTGTGATCCATTTTTTTTTTCTTTCTCAAGAACAAGTATGATGAACTCGTTAGCCTTTTTATTCTCGCAAATGCCGATCGTCCTATAGAATAGATAAGATGTAGGTAAGAAATGATACAACGTTGATGGGGTCAATTTGTTATCCACGATTGTTTTTTTTACCTGTTTCTTCGTGTTTAATGTTTATCGGAATTTTGATCTACATACTAGGAGATATATGCTACCTTAGAGGTTCACGGCAAAAAACTTGGATCTTGCATGAGATCCCTACCCCAATTGCACTTTTAATAACTAAAACCAACAACAAAATGCAATATAAATTAAAACAAAACAAAAATTACAAATATTCAGAAGAAAAAAAATTATTTCTTAAAATTTGAGTATTTTCCTTTCCACATTTTTATTTTATTTTTTAGCACAAATAATACTAGAGGTACAATTAATCTATCAAGATGGTTAAATGTAGGTGTCGTTATATTAGTTAAATTTACTTTTTAAAATATTCACTTATCTATATATAAAATATATTAAAATGCAAAAAAATATAAATCTATTTGGTATCCACACTGTGACGCTCAATAGGTGAATTATTATTATTATTATTTATTCTATTTTTTTTATATTTTATATAATTTGAAATTGTTGAGTTAAAATAAAAAAAATAAAAAAAATCAAATTTTTTTATACAATACACAACAATGGATATATTTTAAATTTTATACCATTTACGAATATTTAGTTTAGAAAAAATAAAATGAAATAAAAACTTTGGACACCATAGTACAAGCACCATGTAGGTTTTATATCATTTCTTAATTAACATGATCAATGTTGCATATATTAACATTATTAACCAAAATCTTATTAACAATGTTGTACAATCATGATAGATAGATCCAATTAAATTTTGTTACATCATTAAATATCAAAAATTTGATTAATAAATTTGATCATTTTAGAATTACTCTATTAAAAGTTCAACCAAAAATATTTTAATAGTCTAATTAATACCTCTTAAAATTATTTTTTCTTGGACAACAAAAATACTACTAGCTAGCAATGCTATACTATTGAATAATTAATTGATTGAAAATGGAGGTGATGTGAAAAAAAATAGTCAGTTATGAGAAGCAAAAACGAAAGCAATTATAATTGTTATGGTATTCTCAATCGGACGAGCCCTTTGTTGCCCCTTTCCCCATGTTCAGACCTAATTAGGAAGAAATGGTCATCGATTTCACTTTTTAACGAAGGCTTTAAGAACTCATTACGCAAAAATCCAAACAATCTGCTCAGCTCACCAGACCAAGATCAAAGATCAATTATCAATGACACCCAGAAAGACAAAAAAAAAAAATTGACTACGGATTCAAAATGCCAACATAAGTATATTTCATTATAATCCTGAATAAAAAATAACGGTCCGAAACCTACATGTGAATCAATCAAGTTACCTAACTTCCTTGAAAAGTACATGGAATTGGAATTATTCACTTCCACTGTACCCTCTTTTTCTTTATAAGCTTATGTAATCTTCTTCCCCGAGGCATGATACAATTCCCGCTCATCAACAATCAAAAAGAAGCACCAACCTACTAATTTCTTAACTGCTGTGACCAGTTCAATGCTCAATAAAATTCTTGAGGTTTTTCAACCACTCTAAGTACTCTTTGCTCTCTTTACTGATCATGTACTCGTGCAAGAAATTAGTTAAGCTGGGATTGACACCTCTGACCTCGAGGTATTTCAGGAAAGCCTTCTGCAAGTTCTCATCCAAATCGCTGAAGAAAAGAAAGAAGAAATAAAAAATCATACAATGCATAAACAGCATCAAAGACTAATAAGAGAATGGAACTGTATCAGCTATCATGATAAGCTTACCTGAATTCAGGCCCTTCATATGCAAGCTGCTCCTCAGAACCTCCTGGCTGCTTAATAAACAAGCTATCGATGGAAATTTCATCAGGGTAAGCAGTGACACCGAACTCCAGATGTAGTCCATTTCCTTTAGAAATACTTACAACTAAAGGAATGCTAGATTCATTGCTGTCATTCTCATCGTTTTCAGCATCTCCATCGTCCTCTTCCTCATCCTCTGCAGTGGGCATGTCGACTTCGACTTTGATTATTTCATCTTGGTACTCCCTTGTTAGTAAAATAGTTCTTTCCCCAGTATTATCTTGAATTTTAAAAGGGAACCCATCTGGCGTCTCTTGTACCTATTCAGGTAACATTAGAAAAATAAGGTCAAGGACAAAGACTTACTAACAAATGCCTCTCAAGAACTTATAGACAATAACTGGAAGTGGACCGCCTACAAAGACAGATTAAAGCTACTTTACTAAAAAGCTATACACGTAGAACTTAAATTTCTAAAACTCATAACAAACAAATTAATAACAAGTTGGCAAAAGGTGAAAATGGGATTTGAGAGGAACAGAAGAAGATATATATGGTCTCCTACGGGGGAGGGTACAATTGGTAAGAAGCTTGACAATTCAATTTGGTTCTTGTATTGGGGATTTTGATACAGAAGGAATAACGCCAGATGGGAAGGGGAAAAAACTGCACATCAGTTCAGAAATTTTATTGCTTTTCAATCATTTTGAGAGTCAGAATCTTTGTTCAAATTCCATTTACATTATATGCACTAATCCAACAAGAAGAGCAAATAACAAAGTAGTTCCAACCAAATAATTATAGAGAAATTAATACATTACGAGATAATTAGCCAGTCAATAAAAGACAAAAAAAAAAAAAATTCAGCAGCATTTAAGAAATAAAACATAATAAATTCGTAGAGAAACAGAGTCAAAAGAACTAACGGAATCGTCTTTGTTGGTTTCCTCGGCGCACTCAATCTCAGATTCAAGAACACGAATGAGATTCTTGTCGGCACTCCGTTGTGCAGTAGCAGCAGCAACAGCGTTGGTAGAGAATCGCAGAAATGGGACCGAACTTCGACGAGTGAGCTCGCGACTGAGATTTCCCTTCTTCTTGGTCGCGAGGAGAGTTGAAACTGCGCCGTGGAAGGTTCTCGAAGATCTGCCAGTGCGGATCGCGAGGGGAAGTACGGAAGAGGACGCTCTGCGAATAATGGAGTAGAAAGCCATGGTTTTTGGAGACTGAAGTGAGAGAAAGTGAAAAATGGTTTCGGCTAAAGGGGTTTTTTTTAGGGTTTTGGTGAGGGTTTAGACAAAAACGTGGAAGAGTCCCGAAAAGCGAGATAAAAAGAGCTTGTAAAGGGTAAATGCTCCAAAAACATAAATAAAATAATAATAAAAAGAATTATGTTTTTATAAATCTGTGTTAATTAATAAAATAAAAATAAGTTAATTAATAAAATTAAATAAAGAAGAATATATTTGAATTATTATAAATCTATGAAAATTTCATAATTTTATTAATTAAATTATTTTAACAACTTTTAATGTTCTCATATTATCATAATTCTACTCTAAATGGGAAGGGAGTGTCCAACACACGACTTCATGACAATTATATGAAAAGCTTACTTGTAGACCAGCCTCATATGAGTTTAACAGTGATTCCAGATTATTTGGCAAAAACTATACTGATTGGTTTTGGTTTATTGTTATAATATATTTTCTTTTTTTTGTAAAAGTCAGGTTATAAAAAAATATTTAAACCTGACTTTTAAGGCAAACTAGTTATTAGTATGGTTATTTGAAATTTGTTTTAGGCAAAATCATGTATAAACCTAAGGAGAAGAAGAAACGAACACACACTTATTCAAAAAACCCATTTTTAATCACAGAAAAAACCACATGAACTTTATTTGGAATGGGATCAATGATTTTCTATCCTATCTACTACACAACAAAGAAAAGGAAAATAAATGATAACACAGATCATATACTAACATATTCAACCGAAACTCTACTTAGATAAAAAGTGACAGCAAATATGTCTATTCCATATGATTATCAGTCCAAAAGCCTTAAATATGTCTCTTCGATTAAACAACGAAGAACTGAACATTACCAGTAACCAATTTAGGTAAATCACAATTAAAACAAATCCCTCTAAGGGTCCTAAAATGAAACAAATCATCCAGCAACATCTGTATTTGCTGAAATAGAGCTCCCACTTCCTTCGTTATCAATGATAAAGCACAAATTTCACTTTCAGATTTCACCATCCCAGAACTCCTCAACGGTCCTGTAGACACCATAAGTATCATGAACAAAGGAAGCCCCTCTGACTAGTCTTGCCTGCATAAATTGAATATCAATTTAATGGTCAGACAATCAAGCAGTGAGACTGTGAATTACAAGAACATATTAATTTATCACCAATTGAATCTCCATTTTTTTTTGGTGAATATTGATTCTCCATCATGGTTATAAATTGGCTAAATCTTAGTTCAGTAATCCAAGTCCACGATGACCAATTGAAAACTTATAAAATGTGGGAACTGAGATTATATTAGATGAGAGATGGCTATGAATTTACAGGCTCTGTGTCTTTACTGCAATAGAAACAGCTATCACTTACCTAGTTGTGATACAGCCTTTTCAAGTATAGTAATTGTATGGATAATTATGGAAACTACTACTTGCCTGCTCGATTACATTGAACTTGGCCAGTAAGTCCTCTGGTATAGACCAACTGAAAACATCAAAGTTCTCCTTAATCCTTGCTTCATTTGTACTCTTAGGAAGAACACTATGACCCATTTGCAGGCCCCAACGAAGTGCGACTTGTGCAGGAGTTTTTCCTAATTTCTCTGCCACTGAATTAAGAAATGGATTCTGAAGGACATCACTTTTGATCCAGGTGGTTCCAGGAGAACCCAAAGGTGAATAACCCTAAAAGAAAGATAAACAAGCATCATAATAGCTCATAAAAAATTTACAGATATCTCGACATAAAAGGTAATATCAAAAAAATTCAGCAAACTAAAGTACGTGACTATCTTTCTTTTGGGACTATTTCAATCCTATAAAATGCTGACACTAATAAAGCAATCATGTATATGAACACTCACAGATAGGTGAACTCCACTGGTTTTACAGAATGAATGTAGCTTGCCCTGCTGCCATGAAGGATGGCACTCCACCTGGTTGACAGCAGGAGGAACACGTGCAGCATCTACCAAATCTGCCAGCTTCTTCGTAGAAAAATTGCTTACACCAATAGCTCGGGCTTTACCAACATCATAGAGTGCTTCCAATGCTCTCCAAGTGCCTGGTATATCTGGTTCAACAAGATTTTCAGGCTTGAAGCCTGCTGATCCCTTTTTAAACTTTACTGGCCAATGGATCTTCAACAGTAAGCAGGCTCACTTAGTTAGAGTAGTTAGAGTTGAATAATAACCCCAATATTAAAGTACAAAATTCAAGAAGATGATGCTACTAATTTATAATTTTTAACAGACAATTTATAGCTAGTAGCCTAGTACGGGGAAATGTGATTACCTGCAATTTTGATTTGGAAATTACGGCTACCAACTAAATATCAATGTTCCATCTTTTACTTTCCTACTTTGAAACAATTAAACAGAGCGCCATTTTCTTAAAAGATATATAGAAATTTGTTTCCAATGAAAATTGGAGATGAACTTTGAATAGGAAATACATACAAGGTACAAGTCAACATAATCAAGCTGCAAGTCTTGCAAAGTCTTGCCCAATGCTTCCGGCACATCCTCTGGTGCATGATCAGTACACCTGCAGACCATTTTTTAGAAGGTATCCAGAATAAAAGCACCAATGATTAAGAATACAAGGGTAACACATGTTGTGAATCCTCAAGATAATTGATCAAGTTAGCAATAATTAAAAACAAACCAGAGCTTTGAGGTAATCCACAAATCCTCACGCTTCACCACACCATCTTCAAATAGCTTCTTTAGTACAGAACCAATCTACAATAAATTAAAAAATTAAAAGCTGAAGCAAAAAAGTCCTGCCAAAAACTTAAGCATTTTGAGAAAAGAGCAAGATGTTATCTTGACCAAAAACTAAACATCATAATATAAATTAGTACATAAGGAAACCATCAGTCTTTCTATTTGCACATATCTGCAAGTTTTTAGCTTGCGGATGCACATCAGGCGACATGTTGCATGAGCCTTTTTTCAGGCAACATGTTGCCAGATGTATGCCGACAAATTAAAAAATTTGCAGATGTCTTCACCATAGAAAAATTAAGGAAACCATAAGCACTGAGCTAGCATCTAAATATCTGGCATATGGTCAGACCAAAGAGAAACACTATGAACAGCCTATTTGGTGTTTATTGCTACTGACATCAAACTAACAACGCAAGACAATAAACAAATGAGAACAGATTATAAACTTGCTAAAGAACAATACTCCAACTCTACTTTTACCTTATCTGGCAGGCCAGCATGTTCTCATATACAATTTCCACATAATGTGTCTAATTTAAAACAGGATTAGGAAAAAATGAAGATTCCAGAAACAAAATAATAAATAGATAATAAGTGCACCAGTGGAAACTAGATTGTATAATATATACATATATATGATTTTACTTTGACAATTGTCCAGTCTCCCTGATAGTCTTAGATAGGAGTTTTCTATTCTCTTTTGATAGATATCTATTAGTACAAGAACATAACAACCCCTCTAATGCTCAGCATGTACTATATAACCTCAAAAGAACATAATTTGAAGGAGTTATTTTATGCAAATCGACTAATCCAGACAGAACAAAAATAGAGATTTGACTGAACACAAGCAGAGATTTCATCAAAAAGGTACCAATTTCTCAAACCAATATTAAGTCCTAATCAAATAAATGCAGAAACATTGCTGATTGGTGGTTACTCTTGATGGGATATCATCAACTTCTTTTTTAGTGAAAAAAAGAGAAATGCATAAACTGGTATATTACCTCCTTCTCATTGCCATAAACTGCAGCACAATCAATATGGCGATATCCAGCCTGCAGTAAACAAAGATATACATATTTGGTTAAGCACTATACAAATACAATAAATAAACTTTGCAATGCTCATGTAGAAATCAACCAAACTGTCTTATAAAGAAGTAGACAATTATTTAAATCAAAGAAAACTTGCATTCGAAAGTTCTCTCACAAGTAAAACATAAAGTAAACTATAAAAAAATAAAAATAAAAAAATAAAAAATCAATTTCTACTATGACACAAATGCAACACAGAAATTCTGATCAAACATTTTCCGTTGATAAACACTACACAATCCATTCTCGAGGCAAAATTTTACGATTTCTAAACAATTTTTACACCAAAAGGAAAAAAAAAACAATAAAAAAAACTATTCAACATTTATTTTAAACTAGGTTACATTTTTCTTAATGGAAAAATGGAATCTAGATTTTTCTAGCGTTTAAGATTGAAATCCCTCAAGCATTACCAGAATAATCAACAAGTTCACGAAGGTCATAACTAATAATCATAACAGTTAGTTTTACTTGGAAAAATCAAACAGAGATTTCTCAAAAACCAACAAAAGGGAGGAAGTTAAAAGAGGAAGACCTTAATGGCTGCAGAGACGGCATCGCCGACCACACCAGGGCTCGATTGCCAGGTCCCCAACCCTACCGAAGGCATCTTAGCCCCGGTGTTCAACTCGAAAAACCTAATTTCGTCCGCCATATCCAGGAAACTTGGAGACAATCTTGGTTTTTGACGCAGAAACGAAGGAGCGGAGAGGGCGAGAGTGTTCACTGGGATGATATCTGCGTCGGCAACTCGGCATTTATATACAGAAAAAAATAAAAAAGGTATAGTTGCCCTGGGTGGCGGGAAAGATGCTACTTGCGGTTTTCAATAAATGCCACGCGTCCCTCTAGATTCGACTAGCACCGTTTATTTCAACGACAATTCCATCATTGTCGTTTTTTTGTTTTTTTGAAAGAATTCCATCATTGTCGTTGACTAGCTAAATCTGGAAGCGGTTGGACTAGCGGACCCCTACTTTCGTGAAGGCACGAGGGCGATCGAACGGTGCCGATGCAATGCATGATTTTATTTATTTTACAAATAAACTGGGGGACTTATTGCTAGCTTCAATAATGCGGTTAGCAGTAATGATAGACTTTATCACATGGATTTTTTTTATTTAAAAATTTGCTAAAAACGACACCCGGGGGGAGGATTAAGGAATTTGTATGGTCAGTGTTCTGAGTAATTGGAGATTCGGCCGGCCGAAAATGAAATCAATTTTTATCTATCAATATTTAAAAACTTTTTTATTTTTTTATTTAAAAAATTCAAGAAAAACTGAAAAGGATGTGTTATTATTCTACTCTGGATAACGTTTCTCCGGATTCATTAACATTTTTTCATTTTTTTGGCTATGAGTTTAGAAATTACAAATGAATAATCTTCTGTATATTTTATTATTTTTTCTCGTTTGGATATATGTTTGTTTTTTTTCTTTTTTTTTTTTTGAGAAATGGATATCTGTTTCTTATAATACAATCCTCTTTGTTAACATATTTATTTTTTGAAAAATTGTATGAATAAACAAATATATCATCAGGAAACTCTGTCCATTTCCCTGTTCTCTTGTGCATTTGTGATATTATACAATAGCTATTGTTTTGCGCTATAAATATTTGGAATGTATGTAATGACAAATTATTTTTAATTACTATAAAAATAAGAAAATTATACCTTCTTTTTTTTAACTTTTCCAAAACACATTATTTAAATTTTTAAATAATAATAATAATTGTTGGAGAATCACCAGCAACTTTCTTTCAAATTGTGTAAATAAATTGTCTGCAAGTAATATATAATTTTCTAATCAAACAAAGGAAACTATTTTTATTTTATTTTCTCTTTTCCCTCTCCTACTGCCGAGCATAGAATAAAAGAATTTCTGGAAATAAAATAACAAAACCAGTGTGCATCATTGAGACAGAAAGTTAAACAGTTCTCAACTCTGAAAATTGGCAAATGTCCAGTTGTTGTCTATTCTCAATACAGTAACACCTGGAAAAAAAAAATTCTTTAATCTGGGACTAGGGGACTCATTTATTTATTTATTTTTGGTTCTTTTTTATATATTATTTGATAGCCGTATAATTTGAACGTTGAGCTTTTAGCTAGTAGTTGTGCCGCTATACTGTCCAGATGCAGAAGAAGACTCGAGTATATATTTCATTGACTCAACAATAACTAGTGCAAAAAACAAACAATAAGTTCTAACACACCATTCTTCAATATCACCCTACAAGGCCTGCATTCTTTTCCAGATAATGCATTCTACAAAATGCTAATTTCTTTCAAGCTTTAAAGGCACAATTAATCTGGAAAAACAAGTATTGTTTGCAATCTAGGTTTAGTGAGATAAAGTGATATGCACTCAAACAAGCTACAATACATGCTTCTTAGGCATCTGGAGTCTGTTCACAACTCGCCATCCCATAGTTCATCAAGAGTCTTGTAGCCATCGAGAGTCTTGTGAACAAATTCAGCACCTGTAATTAGCCTCTCCTGCACCCCAAGAAAAAACAACAAATCATAGAGAAGTAAGCTAAAGGTTCCTTTTTTCAATACCAATTTTGTTGGGATGAAGCTTTACAAAGTGGAAGCATCGCTGCCATGTAAATTACTATGGAAATGTTAGACATAGCTAGTTTTTACATATTAAACCCACTTCCTTACAACTTAAATTTTTAGTATAAGTCGTAATTTAGCAGGAAATATAGGTGCTTAATTGTTAATTAATCCAAGAAGTAGTAGATGCTACAAAACCAAACTTCCTCAGACAGAAGTTGATATCAAATGCCAAGCATGGAAAGCAGAGTTAAAATGAATGTAGTTTGCAGACAATCAGAACAAGAAAGGGAAAACAGGAAAGATACTTGCCTGCTTAATTTCAGAAAACTTGGCAAACAAGTTTTCAGGTATAGACCAATCAAAAACATCGAAGTTTTCCTTAATCCTAGCCTTATTTGTGCTCTTAGGCACTAAACTGTGACCCATTTGTAGTCCCCAACGAAGAGCCACTTGTGCAGGAGATTTGCTCAATTTCTCTGCTATCATTGTCACAACTGGATTCTTAACAACTTGATTTTTACCCAATGGTGAGTACCCCTGAAATTTCAAATCCATGAACATATTAAAGAGTAATCAGCAAAAGATCTGTTTGGAAAACCAAATAAAATTGATGTTAAACTCTGCTTTTACTCAAAATAATCATACTAACAGTCAAGTGAACTCCCTTCGATTTACAGAATGCATGTAGCTTTGACTGCTGCCATTGAGGGTGGCATTCAACTTGATTAACAGCAGGAGGCACACGGGAAACCTCTAATAAATCTCCAAGCTTCTTTGAAGAGAAATTGCTGACTCCAATAGCCCGAGCCTTACCAGAGTCATAGAGTGCCTCCATTGCTTTCCATGTACCTGGCAAGTCAGTTTGTGTAAGTTGATAATTACCAATTGAATCCTTTTTCATGCTGACTGGCCAGTGAACCTAAACAAAACATGTAAGAACTCATCGGTACATAGTGATAAAATAACTACTCTATTATTGCAGAATGAACTTATCTCCAAAAGTAATCTTTTCAGGCTAAAATTTCCATGCGTTTTCTATTCCAGTGTTTTGTTGGACTGTTTTGTTTTGATTTGGCAATAGGTTTTATCTGCTTTATACATAATATATATATATATATGAATTTAAATATAAATAAGTAAATATTTAAATGAATAAGAGAATAAAATAATAAATTAATTAAATATTATCACATCATTTTCTATATTATTTAGTAAACAAATTTGATTAATATTTTAATAAATTTAACATTATTATAGTGAAAAACATAGTGTACATTATATGGCTTAGGGCCTTCATTAAGTTTCTAATAAAAATAAAATAAATGTAATATAGATTATATAGATGTACTTTCCTTCGTATAAATAGTCTATGATTGGACTACAAATTATATAATGGTATACACGGCACCACTATGGCACCAGATCGGGTTCCCTTAAGGAACCCGAATTCACGTTAACGCCCGGTCAAACCATACAAAGCAAGAGGAAGGTCAAAATTAATTTTCTCTCTCTGCACCCCCCAAAAACGCACCGTTTTCCTTAGCTCTGTTTGAAAGTGGGGGGAAACTCTTCCCTCTCTGCACCCGATTGTCTCACAAGCCCTGCTCCGCCGATTATCTCACAAGCGGCCTTACTCCGCAGACCACAAAGACCAGTCAGCGTTACTCCGCGCTGAGTCCGGCTCGGCGTTCCCGTTCAAAGAAGAATCGGCGGTGAAGCGAGAAGCCGTCGGCGGCGCCGAAGTTTCCTCTGCACGGCGCTCTGCACGGCGGGCTTCCATACGACTATGCTGGGTTCCTCTGCACCGGCGGCGGAATTCAGCTAGCTCCTCAGTAGGCGGGCGGCGACACAGAAGCACTTTGCTAGAAGTACAAACTAGATAATCTTTCGAAATTTAAGGTTTAGGGATTTTTTCCCTTTTCATAGCATTTGATGGGGAAAGAAAAAAGAAAAAAAGCCGGTAGATATATAAGATTTCTACCGAATTGAGTTTCACAGTATCTATAAGATTTCTATTAACCTTTCTTCTCAAAAACATCATTCCTAATCTGCATTTATGTAACATAACAGGCTCACCATTTCTGGCAGCAGAAGTATTTTTAGGAATTGGGTTTTCTCCATCCTACATATGCAATCAAAAGTGGAAAAAAAAAAAATTAAATGCATAGAGGAAAAAGGAGGCATAAAATATATGGTCCTCATCGTCCCCAGCTACAATTGATTCAAACAAAATTGATTTTTGGACTCAAACTATGAGTTTGCATGTGTAACATATATAAATTTCACAGTATGTATGCATGCATTAGTGTGTGTAAAAAAGAATGGCAGAGGGACCTGTTGAGAAGAAAGGATGGCGAGGTCTCCAAGTTTTTTCTCCTTGCGGCCCTTCTTGGCTGTCTCGGGTAGAGCTAGATTTCCAGTCATGGTTGTTGACAATACAGTAACATCATCATCACCATCATCATCATGATTAAAAGGCTGCTGCTGTTGTTGCTGATCAGAAGAGAAGACGGCCTTGCCCTTTTTGTTTGCAACATCCTCGTTGTTGCTGTGGACGTTGTTAGTGTTACTGGGGGAAATGGCAGCTGATGAGTGGCTACTCTTCTGTATACGATTATATGAATTTGAATTTTGCTAGCAGTATCACAATGTGTATTCCCAATCTACTATTTGTCACCAGTACTAGCAGAAATCACTATTATCTGTTATAAGTGGTATTCTGTTGCATGTGAGCAAGCTTAGTATAACTACGAGAATGGTTTTGTTGAAATTCAGACACTTTTGAAAGTAAAACAACTGTTGGCCAAATTTGGTGTAATTGTAGGAAAATGAAAGAGCAAGAACACAATAAACCGCAGTATGTTTATTTCTCTAAAACCATAGGCCCTTAACATGTTAGTCATGGGTTCTGATTTTACCACCAAGACCATGTCGAAACTTGAAAGGTTGTCTAAATTTAAAAGATGTAGATGCTGCTTGAACATGTTATTGATAATGCTTGTTTTTATTTGGTAAAGATGATTTTGCATGTTAAAAATCCCATTTTCTGTATTCAAACTTCTTGGACAAACATGAATCTACTTTTCGCTGCAAAGGAATGAGAGAAAAAAGGGAATAGCAAGACAGAAGAGTATGAGAAACAGGAGAATTCCACAATCACATGTTAGATTGACCTAGAAATAATGATCAAAGGGTTAAAATTAGTTTACAGCTACAAATTAAGGAAGATTGGCTTGAAAAAAAAAACCCTTCTTAATTCACCATTTTAGGTAAGACTACCAGGAACAATTAAGGCATACTCGAAAGAGTTCACTCATCGAGACTGATTTTCAACACTACATTTGGCACAATGCTAATGTATCTTATACTGGCATTATTGATATGCCAAAATTACTATGGTAAGATCAATATATTACGCAACCACAATTAAAAGAAAATATCAACAAAAAAAACAAGGCTTTATTTTTTACACGTTTATGAAAGTCGAGCATTAAGTTACATACAACGCCAAAATTATTAATGTACTACATATCGGCTAACTAAACATGCACAACTAATTGCTTCTTGCACATGTATCAAGAGGACCGTTTCTTGCAGACATATGAAGGGGAACTAAGAGTGAGGATGATCAATTGCTTCGTTTGGCACAACCAGAAAGGATAGGCTTCCATAAAAGTGCATATTCTTCATGTCAGCTTAACATATCTACAAAGTGATGCCAGAGTATGCATCCACCATGATACAAACAAAGGAAATTCTTCAATCCTTCATATTTTGGGTCAGATATTATGGGGATGGGATGAAAATCATGGCTTCAATTTGACACCAGAATCAAGTGCGTCCACTGTGTTATTTTGTTGTCCCCAAAGCTGAGCATATCTTCCTGCCTTAGACAAAAGAACCTCGTGGGGTCCCTGTTCAGTCACCTTTCCATTCTCCAAAACTATTATCTGAGCATATATATGCAAAGTTGGAAAGAATAAATATTGCGACATATAAAGAAAAAAATAAGGACGAATGTTGACATATACTAATGATTGCAATTGAATGTTGAGCATCCATTAGCTTTCCATTTACAACCTCTCTCTGCTGTGCAAATTCTGCTTCAGTTCTCTGCTTTTACCTTCTCTCTTCCATTTATTTTTAGGTAAAATACTTCCCTTGCTTTGTGCGACTCTTGCTTAGTGCGACTCCTTTTGTCTGGAAATTATCACATGTCTTTGCTTTTTTGTCATAGATTCAAAATTATCTTCGACTCCTCCTACCATTGCAACCCTCTGCAGCAGCTTGAAAGGCCTTCGACTTATGTCTAGGCAAGAAGCTAACTATTAAAAAGGAAAATGAAATATATCAAAATGCAGAATATAGCTTGGGCTTTGGCTTCATATCTTTTCTGAACGAGGAAGCCCGTGCTCCCGTATTCGCCGCCGATTGCTCCGCGTTTGGTGGCTGCGTTCGGGTTTGAGCTTCTCCTCCCACGAAAATGAAAGGCCCGAGCCCTAACAATTGGGGAATTTTGAAACGCACCGTTTCCTTCCTTCCGTTTCCAAATGTACCGAATTTTGACTGAGCTCAGCAAAAAATGAAACGGTGCGTTTTCAGCGCAGCCAAATTCCTGTTTCTTTCCGTTTCCAAACGTGACTTCGGCCTCGCTAAGGAACCCGAATTCGGGTTTCTTAGCATTTCTATCTTATATATTATAAATGAGAGTTGAGTTTCAGGTGGGTTTCTGTTTTTTTTCATTGTCCAGATGGTAAAAACGACGTCGTTCTGTAATTTTCTTTTTTTAGTTTTTTTATGTTGTAAAAGGAGAAAGTCAGGGTACGCGAAGAGCAAGCACATAGGGAGATCTGAAACAATAAAATTGAAATCTAAAACCGTAGAAGGGGTAGCAAGCACAGAGAAGATCTGAAACGCTAAGTAGAAGGAACCATAGAGAGAGCAAGATTGAAATCTGAAAGGGAGAGCAAGAATGAAGCTGGAAAACAAAAAAGTTTTTTTATGTTGTAAATGGAGAAAGTCAGGGTACACGAAGAGCAAGCACATAGGGAGATCTGAAACAATAAAATTGAGATCTAAAACCGTAGAAGGGGTAGCAAGCACAAAGAAGATCTGAAACGCTAAGTAGAAGGAACCATAGAGAGAGCAAGATTGAAATCTGAAAGGGAGAGCAAGAATGAAGCTGGAAAACAAAAACCCAAAAAAAACTAAAATCAGAGAGCAAGATTGAAGCAGGAGGATTAAAATCCGAAAGGAAGGAGGTTAGAATTCATCTGGTAAGAAAACTTTTCCTTTTCTGAAGTTAGAATTCATCTGGTAAGAGAACTTTTCCTTTTCTCTTCTATTTTGTTTTTCCTTTTTCTGGTTTGTTTTCATTTCTTTTATGTTTCTCAGCTATTTTAGGTTTCATAGGCACCGAGTGATTACAGAAAAAAAATAAAAATTTATGCTTTTTTTTTTATAGAGGAGATGAGGGTTCCATTTTTTTCGATCCTTAGCTTGAGCTTTGAATAATATATATTCAGACCTACGCAGGAATATTTTGATTACTGTGAACCCTTTTACAAGATTACTCCACCTCTATGATAGCCATATGATGCAACAATATAAAGGGGCAGCATTTGGTGAGTTGAGTCCCCATCCCGTTCTCGTTGTAGATGCTGCATATAGGTATATGTATATTTTAATTTATTGGTGCTTCTTCTTCTCTTAATTTGTTTACCAATCTACATAAAATTTCATTTTCGTTGTCGCAGACTCATGATGGATTAAGGAATTAGAGCAGTCAATATTGGTAAGTGGTGAAAATGGGGCATGTAAAATAGATAGCACAAAATTACTTATCTGTTATCTTCCTTGCATAGAAGGGAAAGATGATGCAGAGGGAATGACAGTTGAGCAGCAAGTCCTGAAGGTACTTTTGTTTCGTAAAAACAATTTCTATGACTAACATATTAAAATCTGATTTATTTTTTCCTGAATTTTAGCCTATAGTTACTTTCCTTTTTTCAAATCAGGAATATTTACTATGTTTTTGTCTGACTTTTCATTCTAAACTTATTCTTGAAGCATTTGGCAATGCAAAGACTAATAGAAATAATAATTCAAGGTATGAGAACCTTTTTCTAAAAGAATCCTCTTAGCTACATCAAAACAAAAAATGTGTCTTGGATTCCTTTCCATTTCCATGTCTTGGTTGCTCCAATCATTTTGGTAAATTCGTGGAAATACTTTTTGGGAAATATCTCATAAGCTGCCATAAGGACTTATTTGCTTGAAAGATCTTTTGTTTGTAAGGTGTCGAATCTTGAGAAAAACTATAACTGTTTCTACATGCTCTGTTATGCACCACCAAAAGTATTGGGTCATTGATTCATACACCATGATTTGCTTCAATGAAGAAATAGGACCATGCATGCTGAGCATTTTGGCCTTGCCTTTTTGTTTAAAGTTTCATTATTTCTAGATTAGAAATTTTTTGACTGTTTTATGACTGTACCAGATTGGATTAAAATTATAATTTTTGATTTGGATTCCAGTAGTGAAGATCCTCTGTTATCTTCCATTCCTCTATATTTTTTTTCTGGATACTACCTCTCTTGTAAATGTATTTTACCTTCCATTGAATTTAGTCTTGTTTTATCATATTTTCTTTCTACTGCCATGGCTCAATAGTTTGCTTTAAATTATTGTTATATAAGGTCCAAAAATAAAATTATTGTTTGCATGTGCTATGATAAGTTTTCTCAATTCATATGTTTTGATCAGGGGTGATGTGAAGACAGTAGAAGATTCTCTTTGTAAGCATGGTATTGTCACTCGAGATTAAACAATCACAAAATGGCTGGATGTAGATTCTACGGTTGCAAGTAGATATGCATTGGCTAAGGTTGTGTATTCAAGGTTGTTTGCCTGGTAAGGTTTAGTATTGTCAAACTTTGATCAAAATTTTGATTTAATATATTGCAGTAGTGTCCTTTATTATATCAATTTTAATGTTTTCTCTTCACTTTCTCAGGCTGATTGATATGATGTTTCTCCATATTGCTCAATAGCTTTAGTTTTTCTTTTTTGCAGGCTTGTTGATAAGATTAATAGTTCAATTGATCAAGACCCTGGTTAGAAAGTGCAGTTTGAGCATATAAAAGTACAATGAGAAACATAGTAGGAAGCAGAGCTTTGACTACCTTAATCAACTTCTCTGTTAACATACTTAAGGTAAAAATAGTAATTCACATTCATATCACCACACTCTTATAAATTTTTTATTTCTTATTTGAAATATGTATTATACCACTATTACTCTCACATAGTACTTTGGCCATTTATTCTGAAGGGTTTCTTTAATTATCTCTATATTCTTCCAAGTAGAAAGAAACAGATTTCTATTCTTCACGATGTTAATGGAATATAGATTGATCATTTTTTTTTTTAATATGACAAATCCAGAATGAAATTGCTATTAGGTCCTCCAAGATCTGGTAAGACCATATTCTTTTTAGCTTTGATGGGAAAGTTTGACCCATAATTAGAGGTGAATTTATTTAGTTTTCCATTTGTTTGTGGGTTTTCCAATTGATAGCTTTGTAGATTTCATTTGATTATAAGTATAGTCAGTATTTTCTAATTTAGAAAAACCATAAATTTATGCATCATTTATCTAAGAGGGTGACTTGTAATGGGCATGGCATGAATGAGTTTATATTAGAAAATTGAGAAAATTGTTGCCTACATCAGTCAACATGATGTTCACATTGGAAAAATGACTATAAGGGAAACATTAGCTTTCTTTGCAAGATGCCAAGGAGTTAGAACCAGATGTGGTTGGTTCATCTACAATCTCTCGTTTGCAAATTGCAAATTTTTTTTCCCTTACTGCGGAAACTAATTCATGCTTTTTTTTTTCTTTTTCGCAATGCCAACAAAGGATATTAAGAAATTGTGGATTTGAAATTTTTGGGATCTTCCTATTGCATCTCTGTTACTTTTTTGGAATGTTTAGAAAATAATTTTTAAATTTTATTTATTTTAATGAATTTGACAATAATGGATGTAACTTTTTTCTTCATTTATCTAACATATGTAATTTTTCCTATGTGGCAATTAGATAATAATAATAATGCTTGACTTCCCAAATATTTAAACCAAATATTTTTATCAAAATAATGTGTTATGATTTTATTGGGTTCACTTTCCATGAATCTAGAGCATAATTGTTTTTCAACCACTAAAATCATGCACATTACTAAACAAATTTGGTTTAAAAATTTAGTAAATTTACCTTTATCTATTAAATAAAAACAAGTGACTAAAACTTTTTTATATCAATTCCCGTGCCTTGCACGTGGACCAAACCTAGTATCTTAATAAGTACATCAATATGTTTGTGGGTATCCATCCAAATAATCAAACTTCCATCTCAAATAAATTCCTAAGAAAATTATGCTTCCTCCATACTGGAATAATGACAACTTCTTGGGTTTGGCCCTTTGCATTGTTTTTAATCGCGAGAAATATGAGCCTTTTTTATATGTTAGTATTGAATGCAAACTGACTTTCAAAACCGCCGATGATGACCATCCTTATGAATTTAATGATGGTTTGAGACTTACTCACAACATCATTAGTCCAGATCACATCTTTTCTATGAATTTTTCCATGTAAATATTGATGAATTTTGCTTATCCTCATTTTGGCTTGTCTTTTAGTTTTTTCAGGTTATGAATAATTTATGTGTGACCCATCTATGCAGACATGTCTAACATGTATTTTTAGCTTGAGAAGAAAGGTGTGATACCTTGGAAAAGTAGTCTCTCCCTCTATCTTTTATGTTCATGGCAATGGAATAATTAGAATTTCTTGTTGATGTACACATATCAATATACACCACCAAACAACATGTAGCTAAACACTTGGGAGGCCTAGACTTTTCTTTCTAAAACATGGTGCGACTCTGTACATATATTGACTCATTTTACTTTGACTGGTTTTGTTAATTATTGCGAAAATGCTTCATATGGATAGCATTTTATTTTCTTGTTTAGGGAAATGAATTGTAATATATCTAGTAAGCAAGTTTTACGGGTTTATTGTCAAAGTTTGGATATTTTTCTAATTTAAAGTGCAAATACTCTGCTCCATAGAACTGGCATTTGTCTGTAAAATACATGAACTGATATTTTTCTAACTATTAAAGCCCCAAATAAGTAAGTTAATTCGATTTCAACTGTCCGATGATGAAGGATCTCCCACAAATAATGGCCAAAGTTCTCACCTTTACTGTTGAACCTCTCTCTCTCTCGGGCTCAGCCCTAATTTTGTTTTTGAAAAGAGGAAATTTGGCTCACAGACGCGAAGGGGAAGGACCTTTAGCTGAAGACTACTGCCTCTGCGTTTTGATAGCCAGCAATGTCGTTTGGTTTATTTTGCTATTTCCTTTTGTTTAGTTAAATGGAAACGGTACCGTTTCTTTTAGTGTTAAGGTTAATGCTGTCTTTTGTCTTGTGGAATACACGTGTCTGTTGGAGAAAGGGTTAGAGGAACAGTATTTAATCTCTCTTCATCCCCAACCTTCGGCAGCTGGTATTGACGCCATTTCTCTCTGTTTTCTGAAGCTGATTTGCTTCTGCATTTTAATGAAACCTTGCATTAAGTTTTAATCTGAATCCATTCTTCTCTTTAGCTTATTTTGCTGGTTTCATTAATCTGGACTTCCTACGTCAGTTGGTATCAGAGCTTCGGAATGAGTGATTCTCGGATACCCAATTCCGGCGAAGGCAGTAGCCGTGCTTCTGATAATTCTCAGGGCATCGTGGGGGTAGAACAGAAGCTCGATAATCTCGCTAATGAGATTAAACAACTTTTCACTATCCTCACTACTGGATCTGTGAAAATCTCAGGAAATACCAGGTCGCGAGTACAAGAAATCACTTGCTCACGCCAGGTACCTCCTCAGATTTTTCCCGAGCAACCCATCACCAACACACCGGCTCACCCTCCACCAGATTCCTTCCAGAATCACACACCCTTTCCTAACCGACCTCACCCACCACATCCAAATGCTTACCGCCAGTCTCGGTTTCCTCGGCACACCTCCACTGTTTCTGATTCTGAAGATGAAGCTGAATTTCTGGGAAATACAGCACCTGCCCGTCCCACTTATGGTGAACCATACAGGTATAACCACCATCCTTCTGAGTTCAAAATGAAAGTAGATATCATGTATTTTGATGGCCAGCTGGGCATAGAGGAGTTCATGGACTGGTTGACCTCCATTGAAACTTTCTTTGAGTATATGAATATTCCTGAAGACAAACAGGTCAAATTAGTTGCTTATAAATTCAAAGGGGGTGCAACAGCTTGGTGGGAGCAATTAAATGGGAATAGGAGAAGAGAGGGTAAACATCCTATCCAATCCTGGCCTAAAATGAGGAAATTACTCAGATCTAGATTTTTGCCAAATGATTACAGCAGGGTTTTGTTCCAGAAATACCATCAGTGCACTCAACAAAACAGAAGTGTAGACTCTTATACAGAGGAATTTTGCAGACTTAGTGCAAGGAACAACCTCAATGAGAGTGAGGACCAACTAGTTTCCCGATACATCACTGGACTCAACATTCCAATTCAAGAAAAACTTGAATTGAGTCCCGTTTGGACCCTGGATGACACTATCAACCTTGCTGTCAGGGTTGAAAAACAGCTACAAAGATCAGCATCTAAAGCTCAAATTAAGTGGAAACCCTCCTCTGACTTCCAATGTGACAAACCAAAATCCTTTTCCCCATTTTCTAAGCTACCAGACAGCCAGTCCAAACCAAACAGCAAACCCCCCTTCTCAAACCCGAAACCCCCAAACCCTTATGCCAAACCACAACCATTTAAATGCTTTAGATGCAACCAGCCAGGTCACAAATCCAATGAATGTCCACTCCGGAGACCTGTAAATCTCATAGCGAATCAAGCTGATACAGAGGGTGACATGGGAGAATATGAAGAGGTTGAAGAAGACAATGAGGGATTAGTGGAATTGGTTGATGAAGACCAAGGAGAACCGCTGTTATGTATTGTGCAGAAACTATTACTGACTCCAAAACAAAACAGCTCGAGACAAAGACATGCTATTTTTCGAACTAAGTGCACAATTAACAAAAAAATTTGTGATGTGATTATAAATGCGGGCAGCAGTGAAAATATCGTATCTAAGGCATTGGTGAAAACTCTTTGATTGACTACTTTGAAGCACCTTAATCCTTATTCTGTGGGCTGGATCAAGAAAGGCAGTGAAACTAAAGTTTTTGAACTTTGCAAGGTCCCTTTTAGCATTGGAAAATGGTACTTGGATGAGTTATCTTGTGATGTACTAGATATGGATGCTTGTCACCTAATTCTTGGTCGACCATGGCAGTTTGACAACTCGGTGACTCATGATGGCAAAAATAATACCTATGCCTTTGAGTGGAAAGGAAAGAAAATAATCCTTCTACTTAGCAAGACACCACCTGTTTTGCCTCCACACAACCCTGACCTACCCCGCAGCCCTACACCTTCTCTCAAAAAAACCTCATCCCAACCCACTCTCACTTCTCCACGTACCCCATTGCTGCTCACCATATCGGGACATAAATTTTTGAATGAAACAAAAAATTCACAGCAGCTTTTTGCTATAATTGCTACTGCCCACACCAAAACCAGCACCTCGGATCCCCTACCTCTACCCCAACCCATACAGAAACTTCTCCACAAATTCAATTCCATAGCTCCACTCAACCTTCCCGATCACCTACCCCCCCTCCGAGACATTCAACACCAAATAGACCTCATTCCTGGTGCTTCTCTTCCTAACCTACCCCATTACAGAATGAATCCTAAGGAAGCTCAAGTGTTACGGGATATTGTGGATGAATTACTACACAAACACCTTATCCGTGTGAGCCTCAGCCCGTGTGCAGTTCCAGCCTTATTAGTTCCTAAAAAAGATGGCAGTGCAAGGATGTGTGTTGATAGCAGGGCTATCAACAAGATCACAGTGAAATACAGCTTCCCAATCCCTCGGATTGAGGATATGCTCGACAAACTAGGAGGCTCTCAATATTTTTCCAAGTTGGATTTAAGGAGCGGATACCACCAGATCCGAATCAGACCTGGAGATGAATGGAAGACTGCTTTTAAGACACAGGAGGGACTTTACGAGTGGCAGGTGATGCCATTTGGACTTTGTAATGCTCCAAGCACATTCATGAGGTTCATGAATGAAATCTTGAAACCTTACACTGGGAACTTTGTGGTAGTCTATTTTGACGACATTC
>QANX01007914.1:0-39389 GCA_003254975.1 Ochetophila trinervis
CCTCGCAAGAAGCTTTATAGTCAGGGGTGAAACGGCTTGTTTGGCTTTCTTCTTTCTGACTACAAGGACTACTTCTTTCTTTTCCGTACGCTAGGGCGGAAAACCGAGTTGCGTACTGGGTGAAGCTTAGTCCTTCGGACTTTTCCATCTCGCAACTTTATTAGCTAGGGCCGCTCGCACGCTTTAAGGGCTGTTGAAGGTATTGCACTAAGAAAGACTCCTGCCGTTGCTAAAGGTAAGATTTTAAAGCCGCTCAAGCAATTTCTTTAAATTAAAAAAGAAAGGAATAGAAAGAAGAGATCCCATTGAATCAGCTCGTGTGATAAGATCCCATGCAGTTAACTCGAAAGGCAATGGAAATGAGTGACTCTCGGGTGAACCAATTGCTTAGCGAATCTTTTTCTTGAGAAATAGCCGGAAAGACAATAAAAAAGATTAAAAGGGCGAAGCCCTAGACACTCCTTTCTTTAGTAGTAGTCATTTCATTCATCAACCGGAAAACGAAGCATGTGTTTTCTGATCGATGAATGAACGAATGAAGCGCACGCATGTGTTGTTCGTTCCACCGTCCGAAACCCACCACCGCTTTTTCAGCTAGCTATAGTTCGATCAAGACCTACTAGCTATCAGTTGCGCATAAGCTTGCTATCAGTTAGGTTCCGCTATTTTTACAATTTTCCGGTAGCCCTATCTCTTTCTTTATACAGATGTTGGGGGAGGCATTACTTAGGGCAATCTCATGTGTGGCTCGGGTAAGCTAGAGTAACTAACGTTGGATGAATGTGATTACGAAACTCCTGACGTCGTTCCTTAACCTTACTTAGCTCGGGGATGATCGGGATACAATTAACTCATTCAAGCATTCGTCTTGTCAGCTAAGGGTCCCCGTGCTTTGCAGGAAAAGGTTGGGCTTTAGGTTACAGTTACATCATTTTTCATCGAATTGTTGTTTGCTATGTCACATCCCCATAGAAATATGTGGGATGGAGTAATGAATCATTCTCTTATCTCTAGAATCCATATTGTTTTCATGGTATCAGAGCCGGTCGTGTTCTCTAGGGTTTCGAGCAGGAATCAACATCTCTATCGGTGCATAGGAAAGGGGCCGTCGTCGATCACGCTTATCTGGCCTAAGAGCCAACTAGAGGGAAGAATAGTTCAGTTCTTCCTGCTTCCCACTTCTACATCATCCATCTCAACTATCCTATCTGCTTCTTCAGGGCCCATCCATACTAGTGAGCTAGTTCTGCCGGGGTCTATCTATCCATCTATCTTCCACTTCAGAACCAATCCCTCCTACCTCAATCGTTACCTATCCTCCATCTCCATGGCCAGGCGGGTTTGGGAGGAGTCCTAAGAGATCATGAAGGGAGGTTTGTGGCAGGTTTTGCCAGAGGCGTGGGTTGTAACACGAGTTTGATGGCGGAGATTCTAAGCGCAAGAATGGGCATCGCTGTAGCTTGCCGGCATTAGGAAGTTGTTGATTGAGGGCGATGCAAAGACGGTCATTGAACTCATCGCGGGGGGTGGAAGGCAGAGCCTTATCTTTCAGATATTAAGGTGTTACTAAGCCATTTAGATCAAGGCCGGCCGGAGGGAAATTCCGCGGCTGACGCATTGGCGAGGGTAGATCAGCAACGAGAACATTTCTGGATGGCAGACCCGCCGGAGGTAATCAGAGAATGCATTGGAGAGGAGGGGTAGGCCGAGATGGAGAAGAGGGTCACTGTCAAGGGAGGGCATCATTGCAGCTGGTCCATGGTAAGTAAGGATATGAAGAACAGGAGTAGTGCTAGTGGAAAGGGAAGCGGGAAGTTAGGCCCCACGAGAGCATGTATTGGAAGACGTTTAGACCCGGGCGGTAATAATTTGCTTTCTCTTTATATTCTTCGGTCGGCTGAGGCATGAGGACAAATGCCTTTCGTGCTTCGGCTGGCCTCATTGTCTGGTTTGGGTTTGCCTTAACCCAAGCTTAAAAAAAAAAGATGAGTAATCAGTGTAACGGGACGATGACCGTACCAAAGCAAGAAAAAGAGTAGAGACTAAAGGTAGTCAAACCAAGTAGTCTTATGAATCACAATACTCTACTGGTGGTACTCATTGGTTTTCCAATAGATCAATACCATTAGTAGTATTAGTGTTAGTAGGTCTATCATTCCTGCTTGAATCAGACCCTCTTCCTACCACTGTGACAGTTTTGCGGTTGAGGAAGAGATTCTATTAGTAGTGATAGGGCTTGAACCTATGGAACAAGGAAAACAGAGGAAACAAGGGAGCAAGGCATCTGTCCCATAGCCGAGCGACCAATACGGGGGGTAAAGGGGGTGTCCCCCATCCGGGGGTGAAGGTGGGTGGGCTCCCCTTCCCATACAGTAACACAGGTAGAGGAGTAAGACATCGCCCTTGTTGCTATGTGCCCGACCCTAAAGAGAGACTCAACCTCGACTAATAAGGATACACGGGGCTATTAAGCCAGAAGGGTAAGTAAATTATAAAGGGTCCCTTCAGTTGTTTTGCCTTTTTGTTGCATAGCCTACTATTAGGTATGAGGGCAAGGATTGCTTTAAAAGGTTGGTTGTGCCTTTGGTCTTCTAATGTGCCCGACCCGAATAAGAACTAACTGAAAAGGAAGAAGTCTCCACAGGGCGTAGGGTGAGGTATCTGAATTCTCGAAGCAGGGCCCTTCCTGTCCTTTTCTGATTGTAGGACTGTGGAACAAGATAAGCAAGTCAGCTCAAACAAGCAGTGGCTACTACTACTACTATGAGTAACTGCTCTATTGTTCTAGTCCCTTCGGTCTTTAAACAAGGCATTGTTACCCTCCAATGATACACTCATTGAGGAAAGGAATAGGATCTACTACTAGCTATCTACTAGTAGCTTTTCCTGTGCGGTGGTATTTGATGAGTCACACCTGACTTGGGATTTGAGAACACTCTTACTGAGTGGACGAAGGCAGGCAGGGATTGTACTGTATTGTATACCATTTACCGAAACGAGCCTTCGATTAGATTTTTACAAAGTTTGCTTCAAGACTTGAATGATGAACTTGCACAAATGGAAAGGATAGAACATATCTTACCCGTTAGGGTAAGGAATTCCATGGGCTTTCGGACAAATCGATCTAGGATAGGACTGCGAGGTATGCATGCCACTTCGACCAATGCCGGCGGATCTACTTTCATTAATATTGGTAAACCTTTACTTCTCCCACCCAGGTTACTAAATCCCTTATTGGGCCATTAGTGGGGTAGGGGACCTCCGCGGAGTGAATCGCTGGGGTGGGGGGTGGAAAAAGCAGGGATGTGTGGGCAAAAGGACCGCAGGGGTGGACAGGTGTTGGGGTAGGCCAGCCCACGAAGGCAGGAGGAAAACGTATCGAATCGAATATAAAACAAACGGCCTGGACAAAAGCTGTTGTATCAAATTCCGCTTTGTGAGCAGCATCGAGTACCGAATCCAGAAAGAATTCCAATTTCCACACCTCCCTCGAAGACATCTCTCCAATTGACTCCATGAAGCACTGCAGTGAGAAATTGGCCATTCTTTGTTGCTGACGTCGTACCAAAGCAATCGACGCCGCCGGCATTTCCGCTCGGCTTGACACTGTAAGCTCTTGATGACTCACACTTGGGGCTCTAGAATGTCCTGCCCCTTCAAGTGGAGAAACCCTAGCTTGACCTTCAGTCGCCATAGCAATCCGTTCCCTGGCTACGTTGTCTGCAGAGCCAGCACTAGAGGGTGCTGCAGGCGTACTCCCCAACATCTCACTCATAAAGCCTGCGGGAGTAGGAGATATCACCAACACCTCTTGTTGGGCCCCTGAAGATTCAACATGTCTAGGTGGGGAGCTCGGGTGGTATGAGAGAGATTTCTCTCGCGGACTAGGGAAAACCGGAAGGTAAGAAAAAAATAGAATTCGGAGGAGAGGCCGGATGATAAGAATGCGACTTCCTTGCCTGCTTGTGAAGTGGTCAGGCTACCAGGGGGATGCTTAAACTCTTTCTTCTCAACTGTGTTCTTTTACACAGAATAACTACCCACTGGTACGAAAAGCATTCACTGATATCTAACCCCCCTTCCTTAAAGGGAAGGTAGACGCGATACCATGTTAAATCACCACTGATCCTAAAAGCTTAAGCTTATAGAATATGGGTCATCATCTCTTTTATATTTTATATCTGATAATGAACAACGTCACCCACTATAAAAAATTGTGGATAATAACTACCCACTGGTACGAAAAGCACTCACTGATATCTAACCCCCCTTCCCTAAGGGGAAGGTAGACGCGAGTATGCGACAGGGGTCCCTCTCCACCTAAAAAGGTATCAAATAAGTTATTCCAGAACCCGCAGGAGAGTAGGATACATTAGACTCGGGCAGGCGAAATCCATTCGGTCAAGCAAGATAGGACTCGCGTCCACTCTGAACCTATGGGTCTAACCGGCCCGAGCCGGAGACTCCCTTACCGAGGGAGAGAGAGTTACTTTATAGCCTCTCATAGCGCTCCGCGACTAGGGCACAGTCTATCTCTAGACTGACCCCTAGCTTACACGTAATCCATACAGTCCCTGCACTCCCAATCTCTGAGGCAGACAGACTACAGGTATCAGTTGTTTCATACTGATAAGTACTCGTTGAGATTGAATCTCAACCGCCGCGGTGGAGTCGCGCAGAAGAGTACGCGCGCTAGCCTTTTGAAGCAGGGCATTCGTATAGTAAAGATGAAACGTCTTTAGTGTTGTTAATACCTCTCTTCCTTCTCCCTTCCGTTAAGGGTAAAAAATAGAATAACGATATAAGCTGCTATTGCTATTAGGCCGGGTTAGGTACTTCGTTCCTAGCTTTCCTAGACGCTTGTGCCAAACACGGAAGTCTTCTTTAGAGGTGGAAGGATGAGGAACGGATGTAGAAGCTGCATTTCCCAAAACTTTACCAGTATATAATAAGAAAATTCCTTCTCGTTTACGAGACGAGCCAATTGTCATACCATACCGGTCTTTAGATCCTGAAAGACACAATACGCAGGAAAGAAAAGACCTTTGTAATTGTTCTTTTTTAAGAAATAGCTAAAAGAAGGTTTTTATCTAACCCAGGCACATGGAAAACATTGGAAAGAGAGCCAGAAGGCAGTGAGACTTTTCCTGTTCCTTGAATAGGAACAGTTTCACCATTAGCAAGGGCAATTTAAACATTACCGACATCGTTTGAAAGATAAGAGAAGTCGTCAGTTGACCCGGCCATGTGGTTCGAAGCTCCCGAGTCAACAACCTAAGGGAGGTTCTTACTTGACTTAGGTGTGAAGATACCTGCGGCATTGGCAGAGTGGGTCTCTTGAGAAGAAGAGACATCGGATCTTGATCTTTTGCTAAGGTAGAATTGAGCTAATTTTTCGAGAGGAATGATTTTGTAGACGATGCTTGCTTCTTATCAGAAACCTCAGGTGGAATAGTCGGCTTTTCTACAGCAGCGTATGCGGGCTTATTTCCCTTATCCTTTCCATGGACTTGGGAAGATCAGATGGTTTGCCGTGAAGTTCCCAACATCGATCCACGGTATGATTTGGCTTCCCACAATGAGAGCAAACGGGCCGGTTTAAGCCCCCCCATTCTTTACTCTTCCACTCTGAGTTGTATGATTGGTAAAGGATCAATGGCCTCTAGCCAAAAGATGCCAGGTGTGCCAACTGCACTCAAATTTAATCCACCAACCGTCAGAGCCATTACACCTTACAGCTGCCTTCCAAGCCCTACCACTGTGATGTTAGAATTTCAATGAAATTCTTATGGCTGGTGACTTTAATGCGGTCGTTGATCCATCCGGGAAATTGGGGAGCCACGTAGACTATTCAGGGGAGGTATGCTAATCGATGATCTACTGATGTAGCTAGTGCTACTGGAGCTGCTGCTAGATATGCCATTGGCTTAACTGGCTCTAAACCCTCCCACCCGGAATGGAATTTCAAGTAGTCGTCTACACCTAAATTATCGTCTTCACTGATCAGCATTTATAATGACCGAGACACCTATGTATTCTGAGGCATCAACCTATGTGTTGCCTCTGTTCTCATTCTTTGGTAGTCATAGATTTGTCTTACCGTTAAGATTCTCCTGACTACATGTCGTTTCCTTGGTCAATGTATACGAAAGTATCTGACCTAAGTTCACGATATTGTCATCAGGCATGGGTTCTCCACGAGCTGTTGATGTTTGGTTATTCCAAATGTCGACAACTTTTTGGTCCTATGTCTGTGTCTACTACAGATGATGAACAGATGCTCTCTTTCTTTAAGGGAGGTTGGCTTTTAGGAGGGTGCAGGCAAGGAAAGGACGTTTTCCATTCCTTCTGCTTTTAAGCAAGCTTTGTTTCGGCCGGCTCATGACTGGTGTATGTATATCCTTAGGATGGTTCCTATGGACGGGACATATGATCAGTTAAAGCCATTAGAGAAGAGTTGTTGATTGGAGTTTGGGGGTCGCTGGTTGGTAGAGAGGAGATTGTAGCAGTACAACGCCAACCATGACTGCCAAAGCTACTGTTCGATTCGCGGGCTGGAGCTTGAGAGGATCGAAGACGTCAGGTTGCCTGAAGGCTTCGGAAAGAATTTCGTGCGTCTGATTCGGGTGAACGCACGGGAACCCAAGCTGTAAAAAGGGACAATTCATAGCTTCTTGTATCGCATTTGCGTACTCCGCGGAGCAGCAAGCCGCCGGTTGTACCAATGGGGGCTCGGGCAGCAAATACCACCAGACGAAAAGTCCGCTTAGAATGCATGTTAGCAGAACCGAGCGGAGATCCCGAAAGTAGGATAGGGATAAGGCGTCTTAGAAAGCGAATGCTCTGGTTTTTCCGCTTTCTCGCATCGCGTCCCCCAGTCCCATTACCCGCTCCGGTGATCTTAGCAGCTTGGCGGTGTACCCCCGATTGGGAGCCATTGCCGAAGAAATCGTTAAAGGCAACTGGCCGAGCCCGGCAAAAAGAGGTTTCCAGAGCGAAAGCGCTTGAAGTTGAATATTCTTTCGCGAGGCGGGGCCCTTCAAGCACGCTTTATTTTGTAAAATACTTTGAAGTTTGGACAACGGGTTGATCCACTGTTGTAGATGAGAGAGTGGACCACTTGCAATATCCTCCTTCAGCGCCTTCGGAAAGCGCCGCCTTACATTCGGACGGGGTCGAAGAACTCGTTTTGTTGCTACTACTACTTCTACTAGAAGTACCATAATCGGACCGCTTGAAAAACGGAACTCTTTATTGTGTGCTCTGAGGGTTAGAAGTCACCTTGAGTCCGCTAAAAGACTAGGGCTATGGTAACTAAACCGGTGTCGGCTACCGTTGACTGCTTCTTTGAGGGCTCTTAGCCCTAAGCCGAAGCGCCGGACTGCACTCGATAATGCTTCTTCTATTGAAAGACGAAGTCCTTGCTCGTGACAACTAGACTTGCACACTCCTGACACCCCCTAACTTTCTTTGGCAAGGCAACAAACAAGTAAGCTCTTAGCGCTTCTTTGGCAAAGGCTACTCGCTCGCGGTAGACTTTTCTAGCTTTATTGCTGGCTCTAAGCCTACCTCCTTGACTACATCCTGATAACCGCCTGCCTGCCTTGACAGAAGAAGCAGTGCAGTAAGCGTCTCCGGACATAGAAAGTAGGCAATCACTTATCATTAGTTAGCGCTGTAGGTTCAGTCGTAGTTTCTGGTATCGACACAGACAGTGGGGAATCTCTATACGAGATAAGTCAGTGTGCAAGACAAAGTCGAGTTTTTACTTTGCTTTGAGTTCCTCTTTTAAAAAAAGAAAATAAGCATTCCACAGTCGTAGGTACCGACACCGGCAGTCGGATATCAATAATAACTTACCCCGCGTTAGGAGAGTGAGGAGTGAACGGACTCAAATACAGTTGTCAGGAGGGGCTTCCGGCTTAGACATTAGGCATGAGAATCGGCCAATGCATTCACTCACATCCGTTGATTGCGGTGCGCCATACACCAAGCTTGTTTCAGAGCGGATGTCAGGAGTGGAAAGGAAGAGTTGTACCGAGGACTTAGTCAAGCAGTTACGGTAGCAGTCCTCTTTGTAATCTTACATGACAGCTTTCGAAGCAAGCTAGCCAGACAGCGGGGAAGTGAAAGTGAAGGAGCTCGTCTTTCAATAGAAGAAGCCGGCAACAGTGGCAGTTAGCGCCTCCTTGTTTGGTATTGAATCACTCTCCCGCCCTAGGGAGTGTCAAATGCAGTGTGTTAGCTAGGATAAGAAAGCCTTAAAGTAAGGAATAGAAGTAAGGCTTTCACCTGGGCGTGAAGGCGGGGGAGCTTGGCTAAGCAGGTTAAAGGCCGCAACACCAACCGATACGCCGAGGTCATCCTTGGTTCGTTCTTTTTAACATATCTTTCTAATGTAATGCTCTCAGTCACCTCGTACTACCCTCCGTTGCGCATCCTGTCTGTGTAACATCAAGGAAATGGAAGGCTCATACTACCGTGGCGGGAGGTCGTCTCCCAACACATTCTCCCTATAGTGGATCTGCCACCGATCGAGGCATATCTATTGGGGATGGTCACGTCAGCGGCGGCAAGTGGATCATTCATGCGCAGACTTAAAAAGAATGATGGCCCTTTGTTACCGACCTGAAAACCTTGACTGGTGTTTTAGGTCTCCTTATCCAACAGGACATTTGAATCTTGCTTTAGAGGCCCGAATGCTCATCATTCTTGCCTTCTTTATATCGAGGGATGAAGAACCGGATTATCCTGCTTTCCCTAGACCTATGTAGTGAGTCGTGTAGGTGGCGTGTTGCAATTAGCACCATACATTGGGCGAGTTTTCCCCTCATCGCTAGCCAGAACGGAATGGACATGGTTGCGATCAATTACGAGAGCTCGACCGGCAATGGCATCTCTTTTCTTCCTCACCTCCCGATTCTCCTGCTACTGCTCTAGCTCCTCGAGAAGGAAGAAACTACAGCTCGAAAGCTGCAAGCGGTTCGCGGAAGGGGAGGGGTATAGGTCTCGATCACGTGTGAGGTATGAATCTCTACTACGATCATAAGGAGGAACTCGGTATGGGTCTACTAGTCATAGGTTGATATGCTGTTAACTCTACCGGAGATAGGTATGGAAGCCACTATGAGTATATATCCAGGTATGCTTCTAGATAAGGAACTGAACCTCACGCCATAAACTTAATCCCTATCATGAGCGCGGGCATAATCAACTGGATCTACTGGGTCTATTGTACAGGGAAAGCCATCACTTGTCTCTAGCTCTTGATAGGGAAGGTATGCTACTACCACTTCTACCGCTTCTGGATCAACAACTGACTCAACCGTATCTACTAGTTCAGTACCAGTCCTTTCTTTATTGTAAAAAAAAGGTTATGCCGGTACTGATGCTACCACTGGTGCTTTGCCTCCTCCACTACAGGAGGTACCCCGGATAAGCTACTGAAGCCACTGCTCGTGCTAGTTAATCCATAATGAAAGCACGAGTGCTAAAGAATTTGCCGCTAGCTCTATTAATGATGCTATAGGTTACAGATCTAGTACGATATGCCGCTACCACGTAAGCTTTGAAGCCAGCTTCGAAAACGGGTTCCAAACCTTTCTATAATAAATATAAACAAGGTAAGCTTGTTGACTCAAAAGCGCATTCTCCTTCGGCCTTCGAAAACAAAGAGTTTGGTTGGGTTGATGCTGCATATCGCACGCTTGTTATATTTGTTTATTTAGTTAAGTATAACTAACTGAAAGCGCCTATGAATTAGTTTCAAGAAAGCGGCCGTTCACGTCAGGCGAGGTTTTTCTTCATTAAGTGTCGCTTTCTTACGTCAGGGTTGGTGTTCCCGTACTGTATCGAAAAGAATGCATTAGAGAGTATGCAAAGCAGTCTTCCACCCCCATTCGGGCTCGTTCGTTTAGCGGATAGATTGAATACTGAAATCGTGTTTAACTACTGAAAGACTTTAATTAGTCTATCGAATAGAACTCTTTATGAGGATGTGACTATAGTAAATAATTCATGAATCAAAATGAACACAGGGTTTATAGCAATACCTGCGAGGAGCATCTGAAAGACGTAGAGACTGTTCTAGAAGCTCTGCGTGAGCACCAGCTGAAAGCCCATACGGAATTGTGGAATTTCAACCAGATTTGTAGGATGACTGTGAGCCTTCAAATCAGATCTATTCGGTTTTCGCAGGAAAGGGTAAGGTTTTTTTCCTTAGCGTGTGAGCTTTGATGAAGACTTGCATCACTATTCGTTGCCTCTTGGCTCGATTGCTCATTTGCTTCCTCCTTTGGGCATGAAGTGTTTGGTGAGGCCTTTCTTCGCCTGTTGAAAAGCTAGCCCTTGCTCCAAGATCTTTTTATTTAGCACTAGAGGAGCCCTCAAATCTTAAAAACCGATGGAATGCGATCTCATAGGCAACTTTCTATGAGGGCTGGACCCCCACCATCTGTAGAAGAAAGGGGAAACTCAATCATGAAACTGAATTTCCAATTTCCAAGCGGAAGGAAGATAAAAAAAAATAAACTACTGCAAAAAAGATTTCCTTCTTTTTTAGTAAGGGGGTCAGCCGCATACGTCAAGTCCTGCTTCAGAGGGAGCTCTTTCTCTCTTTTTTTCGGGGTACAGGTAGGTCACTCTATCCTTCCCTCGCCTATCGATTGCCTTTCCCTAAATCTAAAAAGATTAGGCATTTTGTTTCGCTAGACTTTTTATTATGTTACTCCTCAATGGAAAGTGAAGTGCTCTCTTCTTCCTTCCCCGGGGTGATATAGTAAGGAGTTCAGTTCTTTTACAATGAAAAAACTTTATTGGCCGACCTTGTCCACTTTTCGCCCTTCCTCCTAGAATTGCTGACTGGCCTCCCCGAATTGAATTTCTTTCTTCTTCTTTCGGATTGGGCGAGGATCCCTGCCCTGGGAGGTAATACGGAAAGCAGCCTTGTATACATTTATTTATTGACATATACAAATGAGTATATGAGCGGAGCGAGAGCGACTAGAGTTCACGTTAGGGTCCGAAGGTGCTTGTAGTTTTCTTTTTTGAATCGAGATTGGGTTGGTGTTAAGTGTACCGCTCCGTGGATACAAGATCGAAAAGAATGCAAAGCGTTCAAAGTGGGATGCCCAAGAGGACGAGGAGGAGAATCGACGAGGAATCCATAACATAGAATCGTGAATGAAAAAGCGTGACGAGAATTCTAAACTCGAGATGTTAGAAGGTGCAAAATCAATGGGTGCCGGAGCTGCTACAATTGCTTCAGCGGGGGCTGCTGTCGGTATTGGAAACGTGTTCAGTTCTTTGATCCATTCCGTGGCGCGAAATCCATCATTGGCTAAACAATCATTTGGTTATGCCATTTTGGGCTTTGCTCTAACCGAAGCTATTGCATCGTTTGCCCCAATGATGGCCTTTCTGATCTCATCCGTATTCCGATCGAAGGTTGAAGTTTCATAAAGCAAGCACCTCTTTCACATAAGAAAGTGGAGGCGGGCTTGGGTACAATCTAAAACGATTCCACATGAAAGAGGACCGGGCAATTGCCCTCTTGAAACATGGGAAGCGGGCTAGTCCCCGAAAATGCCCGTTCCGTTGGGGATCAAAATCTGACTTGCTCGTTCCTAGGAACTCAGTAACGTGGCCAGTAAGTCAGCGAGCATTGAGGCAGGCAGACAGATATTTTTAACTGCTTTAAGTCGGTAAGGCAAGGAAGGCAAAAGAGGGAAAGTAGCTCTATTTACAATTCTAAAAAAGAATTTAGGCACAGCACAGCCTTTTCCACAGTTACAGAAGCCTTTGCCGCGGATAACCGCTTTGAAACATTAGCCCGGATTACGCTTTCAAATCAAAAGTTCATTGACCGCCTCTGATCTTTTGTTTGAACAAGCAAGCCTTGTTACTACAGTTTGTTACTAAAGAAAGAATGTGCCATACTATCGGCGAGATGAAGTGAAGCAGGAAGAGTTCCGACAAAGCGATTGATCCAGTTAAGATAAGATCGATAGATAGAGTACGGGACAGGACCAACACTAACAGGGGACGTATAACATCTTTTTTTAAAGGAATCGCCAGACAGAACTAAAAGCTAGAAGAAAGATGACCGGGGGCCGGGAATCTTTCTTTCTCCCATGCTTTCCGTTGGTCAACAACCAACCACAGCTCTCTATACTATAGAAACCCACTATAGTAAAAAAAAAAAAAACTCCTACAGGAGAAAAAAAGAAAGATTTCTTTTTTCCCATGGACACTTCATTACTTTCCGTTTCCGCGTCTTTACTTTTGGTCATTTCTGTTCCTCTTCTTTCATGTATGCACGCAATTCGAAAGCGAAGGCGTGAGGAAGGCCCTTCATTCGAGCCTGCTCAAAAGCGACAACGGACAGAAGAGGCGGAAGCTAATGAGGTTCTTACGGAGTCGGGGGATGTGCCCCTTCTCCAGGAGCCCCCTATTGTTGTCCAAGACCCCCCGATCCACTTACTACCGGAAGATACACTGGACCTGGACTATCAGGACTTGTCTGACATAGTCCAGCAGCCCTCCTGATCCTCATTGTGATATGGAAGATTCCATGTATACCGAGCTGTGCAACGAGATTTCAAATCTCGTATTTTCGGATAGTAAAAACCTAGAAATACCTCCTTGTCCTTATGCGAACCTCCAGGAAATCTTATCCTTTTCCTTACTGGAGGAAGCATCGCCCGAATTTCTTCAGGCGGTGCGGGACGAATTACTCTTTATCGGTGAAAATTCACCATATTTTATTGATTTTATTCTTAACGTGTCCCGAGAAATCCTACTTTTTTAGTAGGTGAGATCGATGGCACTCAGTTGTTCATATCTTTAAGTTCGATTATTGACAAGGTTCAAAGAAAGGGTGGGACATTACTAAGGGAAAACTCCAGAGATTGCTTCGAAGTAAGATCCTTGCGTTGACCCTTTCAATAAATAAGCCCCGCTCCCTATCCAATTATACTGAATCAATCGAATCCACCATCCAATCCTCCAAGGTGAAGGTAAGCAAGAGCCAGATTCTTATGTTGCCGCAGTCATAGGGGCACGAGAGCGATTCCTTGAAAAGGGCTTTTGGGGGGTATAGTATAGGCGTCCAAAGCACGTGTAAGGTGAACCTTGAAGCGAAGAGTTTCACCCGGTCTACGATCAGGACAAAGCGATTGATCCAGTTGAGAGCGTAGCGTAGGAGACAGGGAAGATGACCGTCAACGGACAAAAGCCTCTAATTGTTATTATTTAACTTTTATGCTTCAATCAGGCCTATATTCGCATTTGAATGATACCAATTGAGATGGCTTTTTCAGGGACTGGCCTCTTCCCTGAGGCAATCCCTGGGATTCAAAAGAGAGAGAAGGAACTTTCTGTGTCCTATGCCGATAAAATGAGACAAGTGCTGTTTAGCTAAAAAATGGGATTCTAAAAATAAAACTTTCTGTCTGATATGCCGGGAAATTAACAAAAGTACTTTTTTACTACTATTACGGCATTATAAAAACCAAACTTGACTTCATAACCTCCAATGGAATGGAATCTTCCTTTTTGGCCCATTATTGTTTTATGCTGCTTCAGATTCGGCTTGAGAAGAAGCCGTAGGGATTCACTCATAACGGAGGGGATTAGCCACCAATTGGTTGCCAACTGAAGGTCGAAGGAATAAGCAAGGCAAGGACTGCTGCCAACTAGTCTGCCCAAAGGCTGTATTTGATTAAAGGTCGCGCCGGAAGTTGGCGCTAGCTTCCTAAACAGGATTTCTGTTCTATGAGGTACAGGCCCGGCCGCACGAAGCAAGAGGAAATAGGTATAGGCTGGATCAATAAAAGAAAGATAACGAAAGTGTACAAGATTCCAATCGGGCTGGCTCAGAAGGGCGAGGAAGGGTATTTCGAATCTCGATCAAATAGCATAGCACGGGACCGTGCCAAGCTGTAAGCATAGCGAGTTAGGTATGGGCTTTCTTTTCACTACCAGAATCAGCAGTTGGCCTATTGTTGATCAAAGTCTGGGTTGGCGGTCCCTAGTTATAGATAGGCTTTCGCCTTCCCGTCCAACGAGGATTTTAGTGTTTGGAGAATTCTTCCTATTTGACCCGATGCCGTACCCTTCATGTGTTCATGATACAGGGCCGGGGTACATATTCCACAAAAACAAGGTTCGACTACGAGGATTGATAAGTTGTTCATTTTGTAACCTTCACCTCTATCTACACAGTTTCATTTCTACGTCTTCGACGAGCAAGACTTCACTGCTGACATAGGGTGAGGTTTCAACAGGGCAAGCGGATATTATCCAACCTGCGGTCAGCTATGATATACTCAACTTCTTCTTTTCACCTCCCTCTTCGATCGATCCGGAAGACGTTCCCTTAGCAGTTGACATCTCAACAGAGTCCTCCGGTCGAGTTGGAAAACAACCCTTGAGACCTACGAGCTCCTAAAGCAAAGAAAGAAATAGACAGACTTAGACGAGGGCATCTTGAACCCCTCTCCCTACGGTCGAGTTAGCCCATGACCTCAAGATCAAGAAGAGCCAGCCATACATAGAAGACAAGGGAAGACCTTGCTCGACCAAATGAACGTAGCAGCAGCATCATGAGATAGAACCCGGTCCTGTCCCGGCTGTCCATCTGTGGAACATGGGGCTGAAGACCTCTAGAGTACCTACTAGAAGAAAGACAGAACCACTTGGCTAGGGCTAGGGGGACCAAACCATTAGGAGGAAGAAGCAGATGGAAGACAGGGTCACTTGTGAAAGAACTAGCCGAAGGGGACCATCACAGTTGGGGCGGTGGATGACAGGCTAGCTCACCAAGAACATCAGGAGAGGTTGGGGAAGACTTGGCTGCGGCAAGTCAAGGAGAGGTTAGGTCAAGGGATTTCAGACAGAAGTCCCATCAAGAAGAAGAAAAGGATGTTCCAGGAGGAACAAGGATATCCAAAAGAATAGGCCTTGAAGGAAGGCATGAATGAGGGGAGACCGGTCTAAGGGCTGCAAGATATGCTACAAGGTTGAATCAGTCCACTAAGGGATGACCTCTTATACATGATTTCAGCGAAGTGTTCAAGTCAAGGACTTAGGCGATCAAAGAAAAGAAGACTTGAAAGAAAAGCCTTCTATCCCACAGCTAAGGCATCCATCCAATACAGATAGAGCGTCATATACAATTACTCTATCCTTTGGAAACCACCTATTCCTCTCATCGACTACCTTCACTAGGGTCAAGATTCATGGTTTTCTAAGGGCGGCCCATTAGCTTCCTTTGATGGAACAAGGGATTGCTTTCGTCTCTTTCCTTCTGGGCCAGGAATTGAAGTTGTCGTTAAGCTTCTTTGGATCAATCGATAGTGTGCTTATCGCTCTACTTCGCTGGATTCTCATGCCAGTGGACTCGTCGCTCAGCTTTAGGCCTTATTAGCTTCATTTCTGAAGTGAGCATGAAGTCCGAATTGAATAGATACTGAGAAAGCGTCTTTCGTGATGAAAGTTGCAAGTTCGGATTCAGGATTGAGAAAGAAATCAGCAAAGCGCAGCTGGAGCTGAATCTATTATAGGAGGCGTAGTAGGGTAGGCTCTTTGGATAGATTGACTGGCTTAAGCCGATGAACCAGCTTCTACCACTGACGAGCTAATTCGGACTATGCCTAACTAGAGGAATAAAATCACCTGATCTTGGCTCGGCATCTTTTGAAAGGTAATCCAATATCTGGTAAGAAAGGTCGAGTCGGCTACTCGAAGCGGAGAAGCAAGAGCTCACTCGACCCGGGAGGAAGTTTCATTCCAAACTGCTCTTAGTTTGAGCTAGGAGATGGGACAATACGCTGTTAGACCGGGAGTTTCAAACTGACCTTTAGGGATCGGAGTTGCAAACTGCTTGACCTTACTTAGGTAAGGTTGGGTAGGGAGGTCTTCCCACTTCCTCTTCCCATTCATTAAAGGGTACTAAGACGAACTGAGGAAAGGAGCGGAGTTGAAGCTTGAGCGGTACTCCTTCTCTTTCTCCTATCCCATTCACGTGGAAAATTCAAGGAAGGCATTTCGATTAACATTCTCTTGGCTTCTCTTGGAAACCAAACCATGGTTGGCATTCCCACTTGCGAACTTGACTTCGGGTGCTATTTGCCTACCCTTTTCGTTAACAGGATTAATGGGGAGACATAAGGCAGAAAAATATAGAATGAGAGGTGTACTAACTCGGTCAACAGCTCGGCTGCAGGACTCATTCCACTCAAAGATGAAAAGAGGCAGAAGAAAGGCTAGCGATATGCTTTACACAGTCAAGTCGGTCCGGAGGTAAATCTGGCATTATGGGCGGATTGGCTCTAAAACGGGATTCAGACAGTTACGAATACGACATAGGTTCCTAGGATGGAGGGAAAGCAACTCGGATAGGCTCAGTAGATAAGCCAAGAAGTATTGGTAGTGTAGAAATGTAACGAGAGAGGAGTGAAAAGCCTTTGATTAAGGATTAAGATTCCCATTTCGAGATGTCTAAGCGAGCTTTCTCAACCCCGTGCGATAAATAAATAAGGCAATCAGGTTTAGGGGTTGGGTGTTGCAAACAAGCTGTTTCGCTAAACTAAAGTTCCCTCTCTAACTCGACAAAGAAGCTGTACAAAGGAAACGTCCAGTCCATTCCACGCACATTCCGGATGGTATGTTTAGAACAAGGGCTCGAGGCGGAAAGAGGGCAACGAGGAAACTCCTCGCTTTGGGAGCAGGAATCCACTTAATGAAATAGGTCCCTAGTGAACGAAGATAGTAACCCTTCACCCTCTCTTACCTTGCCCTTAGGGGTTAGTCGTTTCACTCCTTAGGGCTACTTCGTTGGGGAAATGCCGACAGCCTTGGAAACGGTGTAATAAGGTTCTGGATCCCCTTGTCATAGAGCTGTGCGGAAAAGACAGATAAGACTCCTTACCAAGGAACTGCAGGAAGGCTATCTATGCTTAGTTTTGTAACAGACAGGCTTGTTTTCTTTAAAAAGTAAATTAACGACATTAGCTGACTTCAAAGAAAGGGAAGATCAGCCTGTTATCCCTAGAGTCACTTTTCTCCCTTGAGCGAAGGCCCTTCCACTCGGCACCGTCGGATCACTAAGGACCACTTTCGTCCCGGTGGGTCTTGCAGTCAAGCTCCCTTCTGCCTTTGCACTCNGATAGGTACTTATCTCAACCAATGCTCTGATACCAATTGATGCAAGTATGGAATCCCAGAAAGAGGCTGGCCCAACTTCGCCCCATAGAAACTGTCTACCTGAGACTGTCCCTTGGCCCGTAGGTCCTGACACAAGGTTAGAATTCTAGCTCTTCCAGAGTGGTATCTCACTGATGGCTCGGGCCCCGGAACCCCAAGATTAAAGAATCCGAAACCCCAAACACACAAGAAATATTGAACAATAATTGGAAACAAGAACCCGCCCTACCAAACCCTTAGATAACTTGTATCTAAAAACGTGGATTAGAAGGCTAGGGAAAGAGAAGAATAATCGCCACAAAGTATTTCTACTTTGATAAGATAATTCAACTCCTAATGCAACAAGAAGAAGAAATTGATTCCTCACCTTGCAAGAACACTCCTGGGAGCAATAGGAAAATTAATTCTCTCAATTGATTAAAAACTCAAATCTCTCTTACAAAAGAATTGATCCCCCTTTATATAAGGACTAGGGTTAGATCAAGAATCAATCTAAACCATAAAGTAATTAGGAAACTAATCCTAAGAAAATTAGGAAAGTAATCCTAAGGAAATTAGGAAGGTAATCCTAAGGCTAAAAACTAACCCTAAATAAAAATAATCCGAAAATAGAAATAATTACAAAACTGCCATTATAATCCGAAAATAGCTAAATTACGAAATTGCCATTCTAAGTTGTTTATTTTTAAAATGATGTCGTTTCGTCTCCGCAACTCCCGAGCAGCATTACCACCTTCATTCCTTGCTTGGACATCATGCTTAAATCATCATATTTTGCTCCAATGGTAGAATATAGCTTTATGATGCCTGCATCAGCAACTTACTGAGATCTCTTGTCCCCATGCAATTTCTACCATAACATGGGAGGAATAGAAGTTGAATCATTTGTCGATGACTGGTATAAAAAGAAAACATATATGAAGGCATACACACATGTCATTCAGCCTATGAATGGTTAAGAGTTGTAGTCTTCTATTGGAAGACCATTTATTCAGCCACCAAGATACCACATGCAACTAGGGAGACCCAAAAACCTAAAGAGGAAAGAGCCAAATGAAATGCAGCAACCTCAAACCAAGTTAAGTAGATTTAATGTTGTAATCAAATGTGGATTTTGTGGTGACCAATGTCATAATCAGAGAACATGCAAAAAGAAGCCAGCCACAAAATCTGTAAGTATTTAAATTTTTTTTAATAAATAATAATTCATTTTCTACATTACTTAATTTGAATATTAATCCATAAGTTTTTTTTTTTAATATGTACAAGGCTGCAAAAGTTGAAGTTTACCCTACAGCAAGAACAAAAAATTGGTTATACTCTACAACAAGAAACTAAAGTTGGTCTCACCCTACCACTGGACTAGTATAGATGACAAATATTTTTGATGTTTTCAATGATATTTGGTGTTAATTGCTTAGATAGTATGACATTTTGGACTAGCTTATGTTATTTATGTTAATACCGGGATTTATATTTGAGTAGGTGTATTACACAAGGAAAGTATATACTAAAGTATGGTGTTTTAGTTTCTAAGGTTAATAGGTATATTTTGTAATACATTACTATTATTATAGTTGATGAATGGCAAAGTGAAATCTTATTATTCAGAACCATTTGATGTTTGATGCTTGTGCAACAGTGGATCCCAATGTTACTTTTTTGTACATTACCATTTCAATTTCAATTAACTTAATGTCAATTATTATAGTTGATATTATTTAACCATTTATGGTACAAGGCTATTGGCAACCCAATTAACCATAACAATACACACAGTTTATAGCCAAAACATATAGCTAAAAATTGGAAATCACAAATGTAATTTCATAATACATCCAACATGGCCTGCTAAAGCCTACATTGCTTACAAAGTTTCATTTCCATTAACAACACATACAACCAAAACAAGAAATGGAAAATGTAATTATGCCAATATCACAACATATTTTGAAGTCTACATATACTTCCCATACATAACAGATACATACATCTACACATTGAATACCTATCTTCCAAACCAATCCACTAACAACAATAGCCATGCCATTATCAAACCAAACCATAATTTCTTCTCTTTGTATCTAACCCTTACATTATCAGTCTCCAGCCTTCTAATCTGGATCAATAAGCCTGGAATTATGTCCTTTGTCAACCCAAGAGAAAAAATCACAACTTTTTTCCCACACTTTTTTTCTACTTCCAGAGGCAACTTTCTCTCATTTCTGTAACAACATACCAACAATTTGTAGTCACAATAAAACTAATTAACTTGAGAAAATCAATATTATTTCAATAACATATACAAAGTAAGGATTTAATTTGTAGTTTCAAATTTATGTTAGGAATTTAACTAACCTGTACAAAGTAAAGATTTTATACAATACAGAGATATCTAACTAAATTATCCCATGACTTCAATATACAGGTGTGTTCCTACAATAAACCTATATGCCCAAAATCCCCAAACTCCCATAACCAATGCCAAATGCAAATTATTTATAAGGAAATTTTTACCTCCCATTTTGGCATCTATAGAACCTTCTTCTAGGATTATGAACAGTCCAAGAAGCCTTCATGGCTGCATCTCTCCCACAATCACATGTTACTTTCTCCATCCACGATTTCACACGGATTCAGTAGGGTTTCAGACCATTTTTTCTTTCTTTCCTTCATTTTTAACTTTTTTGCAGACTTTTTTCCTTTTTCTAAGAGCTACTACACTGACTGTGACGAAATTACACCTCAAATAGGCGGGAAATGAGTGTCACGTGATGGGCAAGTGACACTTAACTCCTTAAGGTTGATGGAGTTGATGATTTAGAGCACCAGTGCTTAATTTTTAATTGTTCAATGGGCATCCATGCCAATTATGTAGTAGAGGGTGTAAAATGTGAAAATTTGAATAAATAAAGAGGAAACGTTGCAAAAAAAGGCAAATTTGTAAGGAATATATTTTGTAATTATCTTTTTACATGTATGTATTACTCCGGTGAGCTAGAAAGTTCATCTGCCCTCTTTTTAGAAAGGCTTCAGTGGTGATGCAAAGCTTTTCCTTTTATAATTTGAATTTTAATTGCATTTTTCATGTGATATAGTTTGCAGCTAGCACACATGAAAAATTTTACTTTCTATTCCTTATTAGATTTGCTTTTGAAGAGTTTTCTTTATTGGAAACATGACTTTGCTTTACAGTTTCCTAAGTTTGAAGATTTAGTCTTCTCGCTTTGTACAAAGATGACTTTTTGTGGTTGTTTCCTTTCTATCATCGACCAACTCATTCTCACTTAGTTCTTTTGGTAAGAATTCAGTAAAAGTAATTGGAGTTTCTGTTGACTGATGATGTTTATTTCTATCTGCAATTGGAACTCATCTATTGAATACCTTATTTTCCTTTATGTCTGTCTCGCCTTAGACTGTCCTTATATTCTTTGAAAATTTTGCATTAAAGTAGGAAAAACCTATAGCTTTTGTTGACTTCTTGTTGATATAAGTTTTCCATCCATCCCCAGCTTCATCCTCTATTGCTGAAGAGCCATCCCATATGTCCAAGTTTGGCTTTGTCATGAGCTCGTATAAGGTTGGAATTTGGATTTCCCAATTTAGAAATATCAACGTAAGCATGTACAACAATGACTTAATTTTCCACTTGAAATAAAACTGGAATTTCCTTTTCTATTAAAGAAATGTTGTTTGACAAAGCAGTGTCTCTTGAAGAAATGGATCCATCCATTCTGATCTCTTTCATTTATATCATATCTTCAATGATGTTTTTGAATATATAACATTCTTCTATGGGATGACTGATGCTAGTGTGATACCGATAATATTTTGAATTAATCATATTTACTTATGTAGGCCTTTTTGACTCAAGAAGTGTTATTGCATTTGATGCAAGCAACTCATCAAAAATTTCTTTGACATCATCATCGACAAAAGAGTATTTGAGCTCTTTCCTTTCTTTAAATGCGAGTCGCTTTGATGCTTCATTCGCTTTTATTTTTTCATTTTTAATCGATGTGATCATTGTTTCTTCTTTACTGAAGGAATCTTTGTTATGTTCAACACAAACCTTTTGAGAAGTGAACCTTTCTCAATCCATTTGTTTCTCAATATTGCTTGCTTTGGAAACAAGTGTGAAAAATGATTGCTGCTTTGCAGTGCTTAAAAATGTTGCAATCTCAAGGAGTAGATAATGTTGCAATCTCAAAGAGTAGATTATTTGAGCACATTTGAACAACAAATTGCTTAGTTAGTTTTTTTGAGCATTGAAGATTGAGATTCCTCCATCTAGTGATGAATTCATTGACACTTTCATGTGGCCTTTGTTTAGTTTCAGCCAAGTCAATGATTGTAACTCATTTATTTGAACTCATGAATTGAGCTAAAAATGCATATTGCATGTCATCCCAAGTGATAATTGAACATGTTGGAAGTACTGAAATATTTTGGGCAAGTTGCATGTCATCTCAACTTGCGAGTTATCAAATTTATACCGCAACAAGAATCCTTATAAATATATTTTGGGCACCTATAATTTATTAAATTAGATTTGGAATATAACTCTTATTCTATTTTAATTGATTCTAAAGTTGAATTCCATTCCCTAATTTAATTTTTATGGAAGTTAAAATTGATTCAACTTGATTTATTTGGGTTGCTATAGAATTAAATATATAATCCAATCTTTAGCTCAATTTTGTCTAAGCTTGATAGTGTAAGACAAAACCCAAACAAGTGGACTATTTCATTTTAACCCAATTAAAGGCACAAATCAATAGATTTTAATCAAATTTCAAATGGGTGTCTTAAAGTTCAATTGGATTTCGAAATAAAAGCCCGATGATTTCAAAATTTAAAATCCAAATCAAATAGACCCAAGGTTCAATTATATTCAAATGAATTTAAAATTATTCAGACTGAGTTAAGCTTATTTAGATCCAATAAAAACCTAAATTATTTCAAATTAATTTACCGCCCAAACAAATATCAGGGCTATAATTAAAATAATAATCCATTTAAAATTATTGGATCCAAATCCAAAAGTCTAATAAACATGGGGTTTTTTTTTAAATAAAATTGGGTTTCAAATAAGAGATTGTTCAATTAAATTTGTTTAAGCAATTCAAATAGACTTTTTAGTTTAAAATCAATTCACATTTTCAAAGTTCAGGAGGATGTCAATTAAATTTATTTGGCATATACTCAAATTAAGTGCCAAGTAACTAAAATATTCAATTGATTCTAGAAGACTACTAATTTCCAAATATATTAGTAGTATAATAAAATAAAAAGATCACCAAATAAATAACAATCCAAAAAGGGCTTTCAAAATTAATAGTCAATAAATTAAATGATTATTAAATAAATCATTCTCAAATAAAATTCAATTGATAGAAGAAAATTGTTTTAAAATTCAAACTATTAATTTATTATTTGGCATATAGCTCAACCAAATCAAGAGTTGCCAAATAATAAATTTAGCAAACTAAAATTGTTTGGCTATTTCTACAAAATTAAGAGTAGTCAAATAAATGCTAAAAGGTGTTTACATGTGATTGAGACTTTGAGTGGTGCAAACCTAGTTAGGGTGTTTATTTGTTCTTGTGATGGATAAATCTTTTAGTCTAAAATTTAATGAAATTATTTTCTCAAATATTTCAAAATCAAATAACCTAAACAAATTTATGGGTTATTAAATCAATCGAAATTCCAAATCTAAATTCAAATAAAAAAATTTTAAAAAATTACTTTCGACGTGATTCTGCAAAGGATACATAGGCAACCTATTCCAATGCTAGGTGCAGTTCAAATTCTAAATAAAATCATCCAAATTTTCAAAAAAAAAAAATCTAAGTTACTAAATCCAAATTCCAAAATTTCAAATCAAATCCAAATTTTCTAAATTGTCCAAATAAACAACAAAAAATCATTTTCAATAATTACAAGTAGGCAGCTCAAGACTTCAAATTGGGTGCAGCTGCAAAATATTTTTAAAACCATTTTCTCTAAGATATAATCTAAAGGTAGTTCCTTGTACCAAGAGATTGTAATTAAAAGTTATACAGCCTCGAATGGGTTGAACCATATTTTTAATAGACTTTTATACCTTTAAAGGATATATGTGAGATATTGTTTGTGAATGTTAAATTTTTTGCCATCATGGTTTTGACACGCACAGTAAGACAATCTTCTTTGTAGCCGATGTAGTTCTCTAAGTTTACGTGGATAGGGCATAACAAAATTATTCCTCTATTGAGAAAATTTGGTTGTCCCTAATATTTTCCATTACAAAATTGCGACATTATTTATTGTTGCATTCGATAACTTTGATATCGAGGGCAGATCTCCTAAAATGTTTGCTATGAAAACTAGCATTATATGGTCGCTGGCAAAATGGGCAATCATTTTATCGCAATTTGACATCAAGTTTGTACCTCAAAAGGAGATAAACGGAAAATCCTTGGCAGAATCCTTAGAAACACATCCAAATCCTAATAATAAGGAGTTGCCAAAGGATCTACCTGATGAAGAAGTGATTCCAATTGAGACTTCTTCACTTTGGAAATTGTACTTTGATGGAACCAGAGGGCACGAGTAGGCGCGGTATTTATTACCCCTTTTTGAGGTTTAATACCCTAGTTGTTTTCAATTCTTGAAATATGCTCAAATAATGTTTGGAATATGGGGGCATTGATCATTTGTCTTGAAATTGCTCTTGAGATGTATATCGATTGCCTGGAAGTTTTTGGTGATTCTGAGCCGGCTAATAAGTAAATTAATAATCAGTATGCAGTTTAAAATGAGAATATGATCTCTTGCTATTAAAGGGTCAAAAATATTCTATTGCAATTCCAAAGGTCACAATAAATCATGTGCCGAGATCCCAAAATGAAAAAGCTGACGTTCTGAAAAAATTAGTAGCCTCGTAATGGATACATCAACAAAGAAAGCGAGTCAACACTTTATAATGAAAGAGAGATACAAATCATAGTCAGAGAACGCAGTTTGTTGCCTCCAACACTTGAAAGAATAGAGGAAACGTATGACAACAATCTCATTCCAGCTTGTGATGTTGACGAAGAACAAGATTAGAGGCAACCATTTATTGATCTCCTACAACATAGATTATTTCCTTCTAATACAAAGAAGAGCGTGGAGATAAGGAGAAGAGCTATTCGATTTGTATTCTTGAATGTTTGTCTGATATTCTAGTTCTGCAATATCATCTTTGCTGAAGAGTAATCGCTCATTTGTGGAAATAAATTCCTCATATGGTGCACTCAGAATAGGCAAAACTCCGATGACCTTCAAGTCATGTAGGGAAATTCCCATTTCACCACCATTGTGATCGAAAGTATTGGTCAAAGGATTTCCATAACTTTGAAAATGCCCACCAAACATTTGGGTCTATAAGAAATGAGTATCGCCATACTAGGACTGCTTTGTAAATTTCAATTTGGCATAGAATTATTTCATGACCCTGCAAAATTGACTCACTTTGTTTCATCACATAATCCTAATGACGTTCTCTTCCCTTGGAATTAAAGCTTCTAGACCATCATTTATTTTCATCAAGAAATCGGTTCAAAGCCAGATAGAAATGTTGATTAACTAAATAGTTTTTATCCCCATCTTTCTCGTTATTCACCATTCTAGGAGTGATAGCCTTGAAATGATTTGCAAAAATTTGAGTCCCATTAACTACATAGTTTTCATTGGTCATTGAGTACTTGAAGAAGCCTATCTTAATATCGACAATGTCATTCAAAGAAACTAAATAGGATGGTAGGTGGTCCAGATCCAATGGAAGAGTTATCTCATTTAGTGAGACAGATCGCCTGTAATATGGTCCAATGTCAAGCTCCTCACCAAATTCATGAGGAACTCGTTGAATTCCTACATCATCGTTATCATCTAGAATTTCTACGCCATGTCTACTAGGTTTTTTCATTAGAAATGATCTGAAACATAAAATAAGGGTAAGAAAAAAAAAAGCAAAGGAAAATTTGATCATTGCATGTGTACATAAATTTTGTGCATATGCTTGAAAGGGGAAACTCTTAACTGTAAAAACAAATAAAAATAATAAATAAAAAGGATAATGTGGGATTTAAGGAGATTATACCTCATCAGTTTTATCTCTTTATCACTTATCAAAATAAAAATAAAAAAATCAAAATCAAAATTAATTTTAAATTTAAATTTTGAAATCATTTCATTTCTATCCTGGTTTCGTCTTCTATAAATAAAAGAAAGCTTTGCACTATAGGCGTTAAAAAAAATTAAAAAAAAAGAAGAGAAAATATATAAAATTTGTGAGAGAGGAAAAATTAGTATAAAAAAAAGTAAAAAAAGTATTAAGATAATATTTTTTCTTCATATTCTTTTCTTTATTAAAAGGGGCCTATGAAAGTCTATGGTGTGGGACCCTAAATTATGGAGATTAGTGAAATTTTTTTTGTTTTAGTTTTGTTTACTATATTTTTTTTGTTATATTTTTTTTGTTGTTTGTATAGTTTTGGAGATAGTCTATACCGTGGATTTGCTTTTGAAACTATATGGATGTCAATGAAATTTTTTATTATTATTTATTTATAAAGCTTTTAAGGTGAGACGGTCTTATGTCATTAGCATGGAATTTTTTTTTAATTTAATGTTTTGCTAATGAATTAATAAATAAAAAAACAGTAGACAAAACTAGGAAAAAACAACTTTATTTTCATAAGTATGAAATTCAATCTTATAAATAGATCATTTTTTGCAAAGCCTAAACAAGTAGGCTATTCCCTTTTAACCCAATTAAAGGCCTGAATTAATGAATCTTAATTAAATTTCAAATTAATGGGTATCTTACAAGTTCAATTAGACTTGTAAATAAAAAATTATCAATTATTTAAAGTTCAAATCCAATGGACCAAAAGTCCAATTAAATTCAAATAAATTTTAAATTTAAGTTCACAGTTTATTCAGGCCCAATTAAGCTTAAAATTTAAATCTAATAAAAGCCTAAATTTATTCAAATAAATTTATCGCCCAAATAAATATCAAGCTATAAAAATTAGTTCAATTAAATTGTTGACTTAAAATCTAAGAGTCCAATAAATATGGATTATTTTTAAATTAGATTTCAAATAATGGATTGATTAAATTAAATTGTCTAAGCATTTCAAATGGACTTTTTAATTAAAATTAATTGATATCTTTATATTAAAAGGTGCAAATTAAATTAATTTGGAAAATAATCAAATTAAATGCCAAATAATTAAAGGACTATTAATTCCCAAATAATTCAATAGTCTAATGAAATTAAAAGAATCACAAATGACAATCTAAAAAAGGCTTTTAAAATTAATAGTCATATCAAATAAATGACTATTAAATCAAACAAAATTCAATGGAATACAATAAAGTGTTTTCAAACATCAAACTATGAATTTATTATTTGGCATATAGTTCAAATTAAATCAAGAGTTGCCTGATCATAAATTCAGCGAACTAAAATTGTTTGTCTATCTCTATAAAATCAAAAGTGGTAAGATAAAATATTAAATTTTTTTTGCATATGATTGAGACTTTGAGGGGTGCCAATCTAGTTGGGATACTTCTATGTTCTTGTGATGCATAAATCTTTTAGTTTAAAATTTAATGAATTACTTCTCCAAAATTTTCAAATTAAATAACCCAAACAAATACTTTTGTGGCTATAAAATCAATAAAAATTCTAAATTTTCTAAATCAAAATCTTAAATGAACTACAGTCAACTTGATTCTACAAAGGATATGTAGGCAGTCTAGTCCAACTCTAGATGCAGTTTAAATTTTAAAAAAAATCATCTAAATTTTCAAAAAAAAAATCCAAGTTTCTAAATCTAAATTTTTAAAATTTCAAATCAAATCTAAAATTTCTAAATTTTCTAAATAAACACTAAGAAATCATTTTCAAGAACTATCCCTTCAAAAGGGTATAAAGGCAGCTCAAAACTTCAAATTGAGTGCAGCCAAAATATTTTCAAAACCATTTTCTCTAAGATATAATTGGAATCAAATGGTAGTCCCTTGTACCAAAAGATTATAATTAATGTTTATACAGTCTTGAATGTGTCGAACTATATTTTTAATACATATACGCTTAACGGGTATAGCTGAGACATTATTAGGGAATGTTAAAATTTTTGCACTTATGTTTTTGGCATGCTCGATGGGACATATTTTAAAGTTAACCAGTTGATCAAATGATTGAGGTTCTGCAATACCCACAAGGTTGCAATATATGGTAGGAGATTGTTACAACACATTTGAACTGTTAATTGTTCAATCAATTTCTCCAAGTATTAAAGGTTGAGATTTCTCCACCTGGTAATGAAATCATTGACATTTTCATGTGGCTTCTACTTGGTTTCCGTGAAGTCAATGTTTGAAATTTTCTTATTAGCACTCACAAACTATGCAAGAAATGCCCTTTGCATGTCATCCCAAATAGTTATTGAATTTGCTTTCAGCTATGTATACCAGGTAAAAATGGCTCATTTTAGTGACTGGACAAACTGCTTTTATGAGCAAAGCATATGATTGGGCAAATTCTCCACAAGCTAATACAAAATATGTCATATGCTAATGGGAAGAACCATTAATACCGTCAAATTTTTCAAAATTTAGCTTTGAGTAAAACTGAGGAACAATACTCGATCATAATGCAATGTATATGGCTATAGTATCCTAGCAAAGGCAGATTAATAGAGGCTTGATATTCCTGATTACCCTTAGCTACTAGTGCTTTCAAGCCCGACTGCGTTGAGGGAGTTAAGAAATTGAAGCTTGCTGTTTATCTTTCAATTTATGTGAACGTAAGCTCACTTGTTTGGCTAATCTTACAGTAAAGCTTGCAATTTCAGCATTATTTTCATTCCTTAGCCTTTGCATCTCCCGGCGTATCTCTTACAGTTTCTCTTCAATACAAGAAGTTCTAGAAGAAAACACAGACATATTCCCAACTTCAAGATCATCATCATCATTTATCAATAGTCTTTGAAATTGAGATTCCACGTTCTTTGGAAAATCTTCATCATGAAAAAGTACCTCAGGATCTCAATAAATACATTATGGTCATAACATTCTACTTCTCTAAATGGTCAGAAGCAATATCGTTGAAAAAAGTTAGATCGGAAGATGTAGCCATATCATCTATTGCTATGGATTCCCATGAAACATAATTTATGATAATGCCTTATACTTCAAGTTCAAACTACTAGCAAGAAATATAGATTTGAACACGCATTCTTGGAAAGTTATAATCCATCCTCAAATGGCCAAGTTGAGCCGTTCAACAAGGTGCTGTACAAAATTCTAAAAAAGATGGTGTCAAAAAATAAAAGAAGTTGGCATGATTATCTTCCCGAAGCAATTTGAGCTTACAGAACAACGATGCACACACCAATTTAGTGTACACAGTACAACCTAGTGTTTGCTTCAGAAATTGTACTTCCCTTTGAGGTACAATTCCCTTCATTTAGAATCTCCACTTAATTAGAAACCCTAAATGAAAATGTGAAGGTTAGGATGGTCAAGCTTGTAGCACTAGATGAAAAGAGGATCGCAGCTTAACAAAGGCTCGAAAGTCATCAAGCTCAAATGATTGGAGCTCTCAATAAAAAAGTAAAGTTCAAATCTTTCATATGTGGGGATTTAGTATTAACCGTAAAATGACCAATCTTCATCACTAGAAAGATGCAAGGGAAATTTGAGCCAAAATGGGTTGGACCTTATATTATCACTAAGGTCTTTCAAAAGGGAGCATAATGTATTTTCCATGCATCAACGGGTCATATCAAGAAGTTCTATGCTTAAACATTTTGATGTTAAAAATAAAAAAAATAAAAAATAAAGCTGAAAAAAAGATTGCAAACTACGGATGACTTGATCCTTGTTAAAAGGTATATAAACAGCCTAATTATACACTAGGTTCAGTTCGAATTTCAAAAATATATATCAATCTCCAAGTTGAACTATGGATGGTGTGATCCCATATTGCGTACATAGGCAATCAGGAAATTTGAGAATGAAGCCACAATAGCAAAATAAATTTTTTTCTCTTTTTCTTGATGTGTATGTAATGAGAAATGTAAATATTTATTTATTCATTAGAAGCATAATAAAAAAGGGAAAGCAAAAGTTGATTGATAATGTAAAATGTCAATTACACTAAAGTTGCCAAAAGTCAAAATAAACAAAATCATGAAAGAGAAAAACAATAATAAAGTCTAGAAAATCTAAAATAGACATCACCGCAAAAGTTGGTCAGTGGTTCCAGAACCTTGTGGAGGTGCTCGGTGCGAGAGTTGTTCAAGTCTTTCACCTTATGGGCTTCCTTAAATGTCTCTCTTCATTAGCATCAATTATGGACTACCGAAGCTTTTTATTAAGATTCTATTGATCTTGCAAACAACTCTCAAAAGATTGGATATTATTTTTAAATGATCTCTTTTGGTCCTCAAAAGTTTTACACATCTGTTGCACCTTTAGGTCCATTGAAATGACGTCTGCTTCCGTCACTATATGCTTCTCTAAATCTGATTTGGACTCTACTACTTTGGCTGACAAAGAAGCCATGGTAGTTTGACACTCTTCATGCATATTAGAATCTTGACTTGGTCTTCATCAAAATTAGTCATGGACCCAAGTGTCGCAGAATCTCTAGTAAACTCCTGAGCCATATCAAAAATCTGATTAACAGTGTTGACAAACCAAATAATTTCATATTGCTTTAAGCTCATGACATTAGTCATGCCATAAAATAATATCAACAATGGTGATATCCCATGCTTACAACTAAAAAACATCTAAGAAGATACGGTGACTGTAAGTTTTTTCTAAAATGCCCTTCATTTGGTTTACCAAATACCTCTAAGTAAGCGAGTCCACTATATGATCAAATACACTGAAATATGATTTTAAGACAATGACACTTCAAGCTAAAACATCAAAAGGAATTTGTTTTACGGGTGAAAGGTCGCTATAAAGATCAATAGTTGAGTCCACATATGTACCATAATCAATAAGTTCTTCATCTTCAGTAGCCTCGTAAGTTGCAGAATCAATCTCCACCATTTCAGTAGCCATGGTATCACTAGGTGGAGCCACAACCAATTCAAGGTTTGTTTTCGGTGCATCATATTTGACATTGATAACAAGCTACGTTGAATAGTCAACATTTAATGTCTCAAAAATAAAATTGGTTGTATTAGGAGACCTTCGTGGAATATTAGATCATGCTCTTTTGAAAGTCACATTAGTAACACCATTTGGAAGAATGTATCATCAAGGTTACCAAAAAGGAGTTTTGGATCCTTTATCACAAAATACTTTATTTTTCTTCGTAAAAGGCTCTTTTGTCAAAGCAATGTGGATTCTTTTAACTGATCTTCCCAAGTAAGAACATTTTCTTTATGACCACCATCGTCAATAGCATGAAGTACACTGTAGTTTTCTACTAGAATTGGGGACATGGAAACAGATTTGAGTCCAACTTCTCATAATCAAAGATTGTGCTAGAAATGATTTTTATCCCACACTGTGCCTTCAATTGGACTCTGAACCTAAGTTTGTTTGCTGGAAAACCTTGATCTAATCCAAATTGACGAGCAAATCTATTAGAACAGTAAGGCTCAATGATGCGTGTCGTAAACACCAAAATTAATTACTGAATTAAAACACTACCGTAGTAGTAGCAAGTTCAGGTCGATTCCACAGAGACTGATGATCAAACTATTTCTATTCCAATTAAAGTAAAATTATAAAAACAAAAGGGGGATTTTATGTTGGGAAGTTCAATTATTAAAGCAAACAAATTAATAAATATCGAAAATAACAATTGGAGAAAACCTTGGGTCAGAGTATCTTCAATTACTAAAGAATAGGTGATCACAGACAAAAATATATCCAAAAATAATCATTCAATGTTGGATTGAATAAAATAGCTCGGCCAATTTTATTCTAACTCTCACAATTAATTAATTCAGATTCGATCGTAAATTAATCCTAATTCTGAAATATCTAAACCAACGTGATCTAAATCAAATCAGAACAGCATTAAGAACAATAGCAACCAACAATAAACAAGTTCTACAAACGTTGTAAAACATTAATCAATTATGCATTCTCCTAAGAAATTAACAAAAGCTTAGCATGCAATTATTAAAATCAAAGTGCTACTAAACATAGAACATTCAATACGATTGAATTCCTAATTAGCAAATACTCAATCCACAAATAATTATAACGGATCCAAATTATAATCAAAAGAGAATTGAATAATAAACAAATAAATTGGAAGAACACAAATTGAATAATTATAATTGAATTAAAACTTATAAACCAAGTCTCACACCTTATACTTTAGTAATGAATAATACTCCTACACAAGAGAGAGATTTAGCTACTCATAGTTGTTAGAAATCTCAATTCTTTGTTGTTTTTGCTCTAAAAACAGCTACACCCTTTACAATAATGATAAAAAATATTTATACTAAAACCTAGGGCTAAAAATCACAAAAACGCGCACAAAACGCTCAGATTCGTGCCCATCCAGGCGCCTGGGCATTGTACCTGGGTTGCACTGCCTTGCTGCCAACATCTAGTTAATTACGATTTTGCCTCTGCTTCTTCAGCTTTTCTGTTTAATTACGATTTTGCCACTGCTTCTTCATTTTTCATCCCTTTAAGCTCAAATCCACCTAAAACATAGAAAAATATAAATTAATCCATTTTAAGTGAATAAAACATGCTCAAATCAAGTATTAAGGTATATAAAATATATATAAATTGCATCCCCTCACTCAACATAAAAAATTTGAGCCTACCCTCACAGGCATCAGACAAATCTTCATTATCCAAGGAAGGCATAGGGTCGATCTCAGACATACTTGTGTACTCCATTATGAATTTGATTAGATCACCAACCCTAAGTTATAAAATGTTCAGCAAGCTAGCCAACCATTTAATGCATTGGGAGTAGAGCAAAAGATACGCCGATCCCATGTGGATGTGTAGCAGATACACTAAGAACATGGTAAATGTACCCCAAAACTGATGGTGCAAGCGAGATTTTGATTTCATGTGCCACCATTGCTGCCATATAAAAAGTCTCACATAGAGAGAGAAAACAAAAAAGGAGAGGAAAAATAAAAATAAAAAACAAGAAGGTATTAGAAGTTTTCTTTTTCTTTTGTTTGTTTGGTTTCTCTTTTCTTCTTTATCTATTCATTTGTATCAAAATTTCAGAATAGGTTCCATAAATGCATCTCCGTTTGGATCTTTTCTCAATCTATGATGTAATTGAAAATTATTAATTTAAAAAAATAAAAATTGTCTGCTAATTGGATGCTTTTTTTTTTTTATTCTCTTCCAAAATTATTTTATAGTTTATTTTATTTCATTATTTTCTTTAGTTTCCTAAATCTAAAAGAGGCTCCATGAAATTTTTGATGAGTTGGTTGCATCAAATGCAATGACACTTCTCGAGCCCAAAAGGCTTGAAGAAGTAAAGATGATTGATGACTCAAAATATTGTTGGTATCACAGGATCGTCAGTCATCCAATAGAAGAATTTTATGTCTTTAAAAACATCATTGAAGATATGATAAAAAGGAAAGAGATCGGAATGGATGGATCTATTTCTTCAAAAGACATTGCTTCGTCAAACAACGTTTCTTTAATAGAAGGGAAAATTCCAGTTGTCTTTCAAGTGGACAATTAAGTCACTGTTATTCATGCTTACCTCAACATTTCTAAAATGGGAAATCCAATATTCCATCTTATACGAGCTCATGATAGAGCTAAACTTGGACATATGAGATGACTCTTTAGCAACAGAGGATGTAGCTGGGGATGGATGGCGAACTTATATCAGCAAGAGGTCAGCAAAAGCCACATGTTCTTCCTACTTTCAGTCAAAATCTTCAAAACATATTGGAAAGAAAGTCTGAGGCAAGACAAAGGTAAAGGAAAAGAAGAAATCTAAGAGATGAGTTCTAATTGCATATAGAAATAAACATCAGCAGTCAACAAGAACTCCAATTACTTTTACTGAATTCGTACCAAAAGAACTACGTGAGAATGAGTTGGTCGACGATATAGAGTAAACAACCACCAAAAGTCATCTTAGCACAAAGTGAGAAGAATAAATCTTCAAACCTAGGAAACTGCAAAGCAGATTCATGTTTCCAATGAAGAAAACTCTTCCAAAGAAAATCTAATGGGGAATAAAAAGCAAAAACTTTCATGTGTGCTGAATGCAAACTATATCACATGAAGGATGCAATCAAAATTCAAATTAGAAGAGAAGGGACTCTGCATCACCACTGAAGTCTTTCAAAAAAGGGGGCATAAAAGATTTCTAACTCACGGGAGTAATACATACATGTAAATATGAAGTTAATTACAATATATATGCCCTACAAATTTCAAAGAAAAAAAATAGAAAATAAGAAAGCTTCAAAAAAATGGAATCTAAAGAAAAAAAAAAAGAAAAAGGAGAAAAGAGCTTCAAAAAATATATATATAGAAGCACAAAAAAAGAAAAAAAGATTGCCTGAACTACGGATGGCTTGATCCTACATTGGGTACGTAAGCAATCTAGATTTCATCTAGATGCAGCCTCAAAATAAAAATAAAAATCCATTTTCTTACTTAAAGCATAATTAAGTGAACATGTAACATGTTGGACAAAGCTATACCAAAAAAATAGTCCTCAAAATGTGTATCTATACATCATGCAATTACATATAAAAAAGAAAGGACAAAATTATTGAGAGAAAATAAATTAAATATTTGAGAGCATTTCCAATGCAGTCTATCTCATATAACATTATTCACAAAAGAAAAAAAGGCGGAGCTTGTTACCAAATTCAAATGGGCAAGCAAATCTTGTGAGATAGAATGGTTCAATATACAAGTTTGAACTCATTAGAAAGCGCATTGAAACAAAAATACCATGGGAAACTGTCATAGAAGTATCAACTATAAGCGGATGAGTAGCAGATCAATCAAGCCCAAGATGAAACACTTCAAGACTGATGGTGCCAATGAAACTCTGAACCCAAGTGCCCATCAATAAACTCATACAAAAATTTCAGGCCTAATTGTGCAAAAGCTTCTCTCAAAAATATTTTGATTCAAGGCATTCAAGATATCTTTGTGCAATAAAATGGTCACGAAGATGAGCATGGATCATCAAAAGCTCCCTAATTTTCAAAGTCTATCTCCCAAGTCATCATTGTCTAATAATCACTCAATAAAATTCAACCGGTGGTTTCTTATCTCAAGGTTGCAGTGATGAAACATTTAAGGCAAAGGGTTCAATTCTGCAAAAGCTTGCCATAAATGTTAATTCATTCTACTTCTCAAATATGATTGGAAGATCTTTATGCTCCAAAAGTTCAAAAGCTTTGTCCAACTCTTCTTCAGTCCAATTAAAATTGAAAATGAAGAAAGAAAATCATGACTCGAGCAATGCACGTATATACAAATATTGCACTCATGCTCGAAGAGAACAACTACTAAACGATAATAAGAAATCAAAAAAAGAGAAATAATATGAAAGACTTAAGGAGATTAGGTATCCTAAGTTAATCTCCTTACCTCTTTTTAAGATAAAGAAAATCAAAAATAAATTTCAAATTCAATTTGAAACTAATCCTGCTTCCCTTCCAGTATAAATAAAAGAAGAAATCAGAAAGAAAAAAGGTTGGAAAAAGTAAAAAAATTAGAGAGAAAAAAAGACCAAAAAGAAGAAACGAAAAGAAAAGGAAAGAAAGGAGTGGAAGAGAAAAAATGATAGAAGAAAGATATTTCATATGTTATTTTTCTTATATATTCTTATTCTTCTCTCCTTTTTCATCAGTATTTGAACTTTAGAAAGGTCCTATGAGTGCCTTTGGCGTTGGACTTTCTTTAAGGCTAAGATACTGGTGAATTTTTTTTTTGTTTTTCTTCTTTCTTTTCTCTAATATTAATTCCATAATTTTAATCAGTATCTAACTTTTTGAAAGGTCCTATGAACGTTTTTGGCGTGGAACTTTCTTTAAGTCTAAGATACTATTAGAGGTGTAAAACAGGTCTGGTAGCACGGGCACAGTACGAGCACAGCATATTAAAATTGAACATGACACGACATGAGCATGAAAATCGTGTCTCGTCAAGCATAAAGCACGTACTATATGTGCTTGAAAAGCCCATGAACTAAGCACGGTACAAGCCATAATGGGTCAGATATTGCACCAGCCCATAGCATGTCTAGCTTCTCTGTTGCAAACACGATTAATTGGACTCTTTTAAAATTAAAAGGCAAAAATCTAATTATTAATTTCGAATTGAGAAACTCAATAATCCTGGACTTTAAAAGTCCAAATACAAAAGTGGATCAAATGGGTTGTATGATCACTTTAGCCAAAGTCCAAAGTTCAACCCAATAAATTTTAACATGGTAAGAATTTAAAATGGATTTAAAGTTAAAAATCTAAAATTTTAAATTACTTTTTTTTTTAATTGGACTTGCAAATAAGAAGTTGTCTATTTTATTTAAGGCCTTTTTACTCAAAGTCTAAGTAAAGCGGATTTTAAAGTTGAATCAAAATATTAATGAATTTTAAAATTAAATTCTAAACTTTTATTTAGACTAGACCAAAATCAAAGCTTAGGCCTAATAAAATCTAACTTGTTTGAAATTGATTTATAGCTTAAATAAAATAAACATTTCAATTAAATTATTTTATTGGATCAAAATCTAAAAATTCAATAAATATGCATTATTTTAAAATTAAATTTTAAATAAATGATTGTTTTAATTAAATTAAAATGTCTAATAAATTCAAATAGACTTTTCAATTTAAAATTAATTGGCTTTCAATCCATTGCATATTAAATCAATTTGGCATACACCCAAATCAAATGTCAAATAATTAAAGCATTCACTTAATTTTAAAAGACTATTAATTTCTAAATGTTTTAAATAGTCCAATAAAATTAAAAATACATAAAAGTCTACAAGGGCTTTTAAAATTAAGGGTAAATTTTATTTAGACCCTCCACGTTTAGTATAATTCCAAACCAATCTCCATGGTTTTTGACAAATCAGAAATACTCTTTACGCTGTTATGACTTGACACCACTGGGTAAAAAATCCATAATACTCTAGTATTGGTTAAAATAATAATAATTTTGAAAAGTTGAAAAAAAATATTTTGAATTTAATTTAACATTTGACCATTATTCTCTAACACTCAAAAATAATAAATATATATATACTGCACAATGCAGTTTGAAAGACACTTCTTGAAATTGCAAAATTACTCATTGTGCAAAAAACAATTTCTCCTACCAGCATAAGCATAACCACATATCAATTGCCATTTTTTTCTCAACATCAAGTTTGCAAAAACACCTTTCAACTGCCAATTTTTCTTTTAACAGCAGAATCACATACCAACAAATTTAGAAAAAGCAATCATCAAATGGTAGCACCAATATAAACAGTAGCAGTATCAGGCTCAAGAACATAAGGTGCAATTGTGGAAGGAAGGCTGGTATATGGATTTTAGAGTCAACAAAAAACACATCCAAACTTTTTTTTTTTTCTGTTTACAAGGAAAATGCAACTACTACAGCTTTAGGAATCCTGATTATGAGAAGTTTAACATAAATAATAATGGAACTAGTGGAAAAATGCAACTAGCACCCAATGAGGCAAGTGAAATGCAGATTAAGAAGGAGATTAAAGCATTAGAAACTAAGGTGCAAAATATGGAGGCAATGCAAGGTTTAATGAAAGTCACTTTGGTTTTGTTTGGTATGTTAAGTGTTGTATTTTATGAAAATTATGTAATAGAGTATCTCAAAGATAATAAAAACATGGTATGATATTTAAGTAAACCTCATCAAGTGAATATTGCAGTTACAACCCATTTTTGTCTATAAATTTAAGGGATGCAACCCCTTTAGTCACTATAAAAGACTATAACTATGGTTTGCCAACTATTTCTCTATTGTGCCATCAAACAAAAGAGGGTTACAACTACAACCAATGTATACCCATCCTAAAGCTATACGACTAAAAAAAATGGCTCTCTGCATAGCCCATCTATTTTCATTCACAACCTTTCCATTTACAGTCTTTAAATAGTTACAATAACATAAAATAGTTCCAAAATATGCCTTTACACAACATAAACAGACAAACAATCATTCAACAACCATTCACTCCCTTGATGACAAAAGAAAGCAAACAAGCATTCTGCAGCTACTGGTGTTGCTGCTGTGCAATGTTGGAAAAAAAAAACTGTTGTAATTATATGCAGACTTATGACATAAAAAAAAAAAATGGTTGTAAACCTTATGAAACATTACCTGCTTGTGTTGAAGGACCTGGTTCTCCATTTCCTTGCTGCAAAAATATGAGAAATAATATGAAAATAAGTTAAATTTTAATAAGGGTTAGTATTCATAAAGTTGTGTAAACAATAAAGAATTAAGTGGTCAAAATACCTCATTGGTCTTTGATTTATTTCTATTTTTGGACAACTTCTCCTATTACGACCAAGACCTTTGCATATGTCACATTTCAAAGTAAAAGACCTAGGATTCTTTGCTGGCTCGTCTGGCTTTCTCCTTCAATATTTTTTTTGCCTACCAGGCAACTTTCTCCTCTCTGGTAGTAATACATTATCAACCTCAACAACATCTCATCTGGTATTGGGTGGATTGCAATATTATGAGTCTAAAAGTATGTAGTTTTCCTCAAGCTGATATCAACATATTCAGTAAGGTCTTCTATCTTGTATATAACACTTGTCATGGCATACTTGTAAAGAATCTCACTTATCTACCATCCTCCACATTGGCACGTTGCTTTGCCCAAATTAGTAAGTGAAATTTTGGTCTCATCAATAACTTCAAATTCATTATATGTTGCCTAAATCACCTCTAACTGTCTCTTAACCTTCTAAACTTCCCCAATATTCTTCATGATTGTTGGAGGAACTAATGGAGTCCACTTATTTGCCCAGTGCTTCCTTTTTTAGATATTTTTCATTATTTTTCTTTTAATTTGTTCGAGCAATGATAACACTTGCCTACACCTTTCAAGCTTATTGTTCCAAGACTTAGTCATGTTGTTGGTACAATGGTCATTATTGACTGCCACATCAAAGGAATGCCTACTCCAATGACAAGCTTGAATTTTTTGGATCTAGTCATATGCTTCCTGACTTACAATCCTAATTTGTTCCATTAAATGCCCAAATTCCTTTGGGTTTGTGGACCTGGAAGCTCTCCAAACCAATTTTCTCACCATCACACCAGGAAATTTGTTCTTAAAATTAGTAAAAATGTAGCACATGCAATATCTAACTGGTGAATTGGGAAATTGGATAGCCAAAGCAGCCAAAATCCCTTTATGCCTATTACTCATAAAGTTTATAAGCCTCTTCTATTGCACCCCTATATATTCCATCAATAATTGTAGAAATCAGCCCCAACTATCCAGGTTCTCACCTTCACATATAGCTACTGCCAGTGGAAACATACCACTATTTACATCCAATGCAACTATACTTAAAAGCATACCACCAAAATGACCATTCAATTGGCAGCTATCCAAACCAATGAATGGTCTACAACCATTCAAAAATCCATCCATTTGGACATGAAATCTTAAAAAGAACCTTTAAAATTTAGGATTCTCATTAGGTACAGTCTTAGAGCATGACACTACAGAGAGTGTCTTAGGATTTATATACCTCAAGACATTAGCATACTTGTACAGTTTATTATAACTCCCTACATGGTTACCACTGAAGCCGTGGAGAGCTATCATTTTAGCTCTCCACAACTTTTGCTTCTTGCACTTAACTCCACACAGTTTTTTCAACTTCAAAGCTATGGTTTTTATGTCCATATTTGGATTACTTTTGAAGTCATCCCCTAATTTCATAGCTATCCAAGTGGCTGTTACACATGCATTCTTCCTAAGTCTTGTACAGTGTTTAGGATTGTAGGTTTTTAGCTTAAAGGTTATATTATCTGGTATGAGGGATGCAGCATTCATGTTTGCATCTAACATTCATCCTCATTCTCTCATTTTTCATTCTCCCATGGTTCCGTTGGCACAGGAAGAGGGGTGTACAAACCAT
>QANX01007917.1:0-10228 GCA_003254975.1 Ochetophila trinervis
ATTTGCATAATATATTTTTTATCATTATTTTAAACAATATTTATTATTTATTTATGTATCCTTATTTATAAGTCCTTATTAACACGCAGAGAGATCATCATGTAAATTACCAAAAAGAAAAATGTAGAGATCACGGAAGAAAAGTGAAAAAATAAAATTAATAAAATGAATACAACACACTTTGGGTTGCCTTGGTTTTTATTACAAAATCAAATCTCTCTAAGAAAAAGAGATATGACAAAAGTGCCCATAAAAATCATTCATTAATTCAAGAAATTAAACATTAAAATTCATTATGCATGATCATGATCTGAGTAGTAGCAGTAGCAGCAGTACTATAACTCAGTCGATGATTAAATCCTAGTGCTTGGGTGGCTTGGATTGTTAGTGCCACCGCTGGAATGGCTGGTGGGGCTCTTGTTGTCTGCATTCATTCCCAGCGTGTTCTTCACTGCCTCAGCTGCTCCTTGTGCCATATTCTTCACTTGCTCTCCTGTCTGCAATTAAACGATTAAATTATTCAAACCCATAATAAGGAAGAGGACGCGAGTGGAATTAACAATTTGGTTCATAATAAATATATATATGGCTATTATAATTAATTTGAATATTGATGTAGTTGCCTGTTGAAGGAAGTGGGTGGCTTGCTCTGTGATGTCAGATGCATTTTGGGAAGAATGAGATGGATTTGATGACTGATTCATAAACTCATCCTTCTTCATCTGTGTCAATATAAATTACAAATTAAACAAATATTATCATAATATTATTATAATCAAATTTTATAATAAAAACAAAAAAAAAAAACAGTGATCATATATCACCTGAGCTTGACCGGTGATTTCGCCGGCCTTGTATGGCAAATCCTGACCTTGTGATCTTGACATTCTTACGCAAGCTTTGTGTTAGACAATTATGAATAATAATAATGAATCAGATATCGAAAAGTAATGGAGGATTGAAGAGATTAGCAGTGCAAGACCTCTCTCCTGCAAATGAGATTATATATAGCAGTTCACCTTCTGTCATTTCTCATGCCCTTGCCACCACGTGGTATGCCATTAATATGGCTTATTGTAATTTGTCAGCTGGGAATTTGGGTATGTAGGAATGTTTCAAACAAGTTACACGGTCAAGATATAATACAGAATCCATTGGCATAAACTCCGGAGACATGACCTTATTTGCCACATGTTATATTTGCCTAAAATTTCTTGCAAATACGTATCCATTTTTTGCAGTGTTGTGTTGAATTATTATTATTATTATTTTTAAAATTTAAACGGATATGAGGTGAGTTACTTTGCTTTTTATATTTTATTTTTAATATTTTTTCATATACATTTTTTGTTTTAGAATGCACTTTTAGCCTGATTTTTTTCAAACTCTTATTATGTTATTTTTATTTTTGGATATAGTTATTGATATTCAAACATATATATGATATCTGATTTTTTGGCTTCTTGAATTACTATTTCAATCTCTTAAAAATTTAAATTAATAGGAAGTAGACCCTCATGTATTTAAAATTTTATTTCTAATATGTTTAAAGTAGACTTAGCTGAAATTTAATTTGTTTTTATAATAGTATCCATCAAATATTGTCGCTTAGTTATGTGAATATGATAGGACTAGCTAATTGGGATAAGGCAAAACATATAGCATAATTAATTATATATAAGATGTAAATGTCAGTTAGTTAAATAGATTTGATTAAATTGGACTAAACTATTTTATTTACAATTTAATTTATTTCGTCACAAAATTTATTATCCCATTTTATCTTTTAATACGGTATGAGTCGTATGACACAGAATCTAAAGTCTGTCTAATCCAGTGAAAAAAAAAATATTTATAAACTCATCTCTAATCATTCAAAAAAGAAAGAAAAAAAAAGTATTTCTAATGGTATTAAATTATTTGTAACATGGATATTGCAGGCTTTTTACTGCACTAAACGAACGTGTAAACAGTGGTTATTCAACACGTGGCTTTGGGTTGTCGGAACCTCCGCGTGGCAACATAACATAGGCTGAGTCATCCATTTTGATCCTCCCAAAAGTTACCGACGCACAAAACGGACGCTATTCCTTTACCAAAGCGAGGCACGTCCCAACCACGTGTCATGCAAAAGGACGCGTGTCAGTCGCTCAGCTCACACGCCTTCATATAAATATCATAAGCAGTGCACGAACACCTCCATCACTGCAAAAAGATCGAAGAAAATCTATAAGTCTAGAAAAAAAAAGAGATCGAAGCCTACTAAAATCTACGACCTTCTTGAATATCAGAGAAAGAAATGGCATCTCATAACCAGAGTTACAGAGCCGGTGAAGCCAGGGGCCGAACTCAGGTACTAAAACCTATATATCTCCATAGACACGCACTTTTCATGAGGTAGCATGCAAGCAAATATGTGTATAAGTTTGCTATATTGGATTTTCACAGTCATGGTATTACATATATATTGTGGATATGCAAGCCCATGATATGGCTTTTATATATACGCAAATATCACAGAGATGATATTGATATCTATGCATGCATGATCATGAATATTACATATTAGGTAGCAAGCTTTTAATTATATATTATAAAGCAATATATTCATGATCGATAGCGAAGAGGTTAATTAGGTTGAATATATAAATGGAGACACATTTTTTTGTTTCAGGAGAAGACGGAGGAGATGAAGCGGTCAATGGAAGAGAAAGCAGGAGAAGCAAAGCAAAAGAGCTACGAGACAGCCCAAGCGGCAAAAGACTGTCAGACTGCCCAAGCGACCAAGGAGAAAAGCCAGAGCGCAGCTGAAGCAGCCAAGCACAAGGCTTCGGAGGCAGCCGAAATGACACGCGACAAGACCTATGAAGCCAAGGACAAGACAGGTGGCATTCTGCATCAGACTGGAGACAAAATGAAGCAAATGGCGCAGGGCGCTGCTGATGCTGTCAAAAGTACGTTTGGCATGGCTGGTACCGATGATGATGATGACCGTAACATTAATCCTGCCTATCATGCAGACACTACTACTGCTACTGATACTGATGACCACCACCGTAATAACCCTTCCTATTATAGGAACAAGAACTAATTTGAATTGCCACAGTGTTTGAGTTTCAAGTGTACGCGTGTCAGTGAAATTGTGTGTCTTTGTTGCATTAGCCTAGTGCTGCTGGATTTTATTTTCGTTTTCTTTGTTGCTGTTGTTGTTGGGCATGTTTTTGAAGTCCCTTTTCATTAGGAGGGAGTTATTTTTCTTTCTTGCTTTTCCAGTGTGTACTTGAACTGTGGAAGGGATTGATTATAGGATTGTACTAGTGTTCATCTTTCATTATGGAAATAAAATAAGATATATTTTCCCTTCCATTTTTCGCATATAAATAGCTGCGCTGCTGTGCCTGCCTAGCAAATAAATTGATGTCCACAAAGTTGTAATCCTGATTTTCAGTTTAGAAATTCCCAACTTTTATTTTCTTTTCCTTGTTCAATTCGTTTTTTGATTACACTAACGTACACGTACTTTGTTTGGAAATTACAATTTCAACAGCCTCGGGTTTAAAAACTTCCGACAGGCATGGACCAGCACATGAACAGATCATACGACGGATGATCATTTAATATAAAAATGGTTAATGCAATTTATATTAGAAGTCTGCATAATTGGTTCTTTACTTTCTTCAAGAAAGATAATAATAATAAGACCAATATTCATTAAAAAATAAGAAAATAATGACTCCAATAATGAAAGGAAAGGATACAATGAAAAGCATATCTCAGATCACATTCAAATGCAGGAAGAGAGTACATAAGAGCAAGTAAAACAAAAATCATTGTCGCATAATGAGGTGACGTACGTAAACGCAAATCGTTCTTTGTTAGATTGCTATCTTCATCACTTAGGTGTACGAGGACCCTCCCTTTCCAACTCCGACGTATTCATCTCCAACATTAGCTTTAACTCATCTTCTTTCATTCATTTAAAAACACCTCTAATATTAATTGTCATACAATGTGGCTAAAAAGAAGATGTTTTCATCCCCATAATGTTGTTACCACATTCTCACCCCAAACTTTCTGAATACAAGCAGAGCAACCCTCAGAGCTTGTAATGAACTAATCGCTCATGCCATCGCTCCCTTCGGCGTCACTAACACCATCAAATGAGACCTCATGCCCGCTTTCTTGGTCAGTATCCATAGCATCTTCGGACTCCTCTTCCTCGCCTTCATCCTTGTCCTCATAAATGACAGGCAAGGTAGTGTCGTTTTCATCCTCTTCATCAACAACCTATTCCAAGATCTCGTGTTAAAACAGATTGACATCTCCAAGAACCCATTACAAACTTTACCAACGCACATATACTTACCCCTGCATAAAGCAAGTCCAAGATACTTGACAATTGAAGAGCTGATTGAAGAGTGGAGACCCTGGATTCGATTAGCTGCATATGAATAAAGAAACTTCAATCAATTAACTATACAAACTCACAATTCATACAAGGTTGCTTCCTTTTTTGGTTTCCCTTTGATGTTCCAGCACTTGAACAGATTTATCCATGGAAATCTTGTCACTGTAAAGAAGCCTTTTTTACTTCTTTTGGAAATGTAGTCACTAAATGTTAATGAACCAGCAAGCAAAATGGGGATGGCATCTGGGTGTTGGTAGCTAGTGACATCTCATTGCACATCAATAATCCAACTTCCAACAATGTCTGCAGGCTCCTTTCTTGAATGGAAAGTTGCTTTCTTTAAGATCGTGAGCTAAGACAAGATTTACCTGGTACAAAGAATTCAGAGCAAGTAGAGAAGATTCCTGGGATATTATGCCACTTGCATGTTGAAGGAGTAGACATCTCAACCATGGAACAGCACATGCCAAAACTGCTCCTCTGGAGTGAAAAGTACAGCATTGAAATTATTAGGATAAGGATAAAGCAGAAGTTGGACATAAAAATTAAATTAATTTTTTGAAGGAAAGAGAAAAGCAGACATATATAAACCAAATATGTGCTCCTGAACACCAAAGAAAGAGAAGAACAGTTATACATAAACCAAACTGCCCATCTATAGTCATGTATGCAAATTAGGAAACATATCCATACTGACGTCTTACACAAAATCGAAATATATCCGTACTGAAATGATACTCATGAAAGTATAATTGGAGAAATGGGATACAAAAATAATTCAATATTAAACATCAAACCCTGAGCACTTTGTATGTATACTAATTTCTAGATAGATTTTAACTAAAATCTAGCTCAAGCTTTTATGCATAATATAACCATTTTGACTCTTGTAGTGTTTCAATTTCAATTTTGTAGTCCCATTCAATGCCTGATATCCTTACATTCCAATGAAACACCCACTAAGTATTTAATATTGACGCAATAAAAAGTTTGAATACTTATATATTTCCAAATAAGTATAGAACATTATCCATGAAGCATCAATTAACAGGAACATGACTTGGCTACTGCTCCATTGGCCATGCTAATTAAGATACATGAGAATAACACTTCTTATAAAAATCCAGTAATCTTCAGTTTGCAGGCAATACGCAAGTTGTTATCCACATCCTATATTTTGAAATTTCAAGCACTCAAATTTCACTAGGTAACACAACAAGAAGTAAAACTCAATTCAGCATAGCCAATAGGGAACTGGGTAACCAATGTTTTTGCAAATAGTGCCCCTCAAATACCAATACTTTGAAAATATCCAAGAATAAGACCTCATCGCTAGGTGCTTCACAACATACCTTGACTGAATAATAGATATGAGAGATTGCAGAAGCTTCAAAACATCAGATGGGTTCAACAATGAGACAGATTTCAAAATAACCTGCAACCAGAAATACGAACATCATTGACCTTAGAACACTGGGTTGTCCTAAAATTGATAAATTTAACACAGCATAAGGGCAAGAACTGACCTTCTCATCTTGGGTGTACAAGCAATCCAAAAGAAGGGCACGGTCATCAGCATGTAGTGCTTGCTTAAGGAGAACATGAACAGAGTCAGCACTAGGAGGCTTTGCATCCGTAGATGGAAGCAAAGCCTCTTGCTTCTCGTGGCTCTCAGCTCTATCATTATCCATTAAATTTAAACTCGCAAGTTTTTCTCCCATGGTTGGCTCATTCAAATCATCGTTGACAAGGACACCTTCTGCGGCCTCCCCTCCATGACCTATTTATGAGTATTAATAAGAGCAAAACAGTTATGCAATGAAAAAAAACCACAAAGTTCAATTTTTTCTTCCTAAAAAAATTTACGTTTTATTTATTTTAACCCTTAATCTACATGCTTTGTCTTTAACTGTGCATAAACATGTTTAGAGCAAATATCAAAAACAGGAAAATTAAAAAAATTAAAAAAATTAAAAGAAGGCGAAATAATAAAGAAATCACCGTCAGAAGTGAATTCTGTGATTCGGGATTTCAATTTCTTCTTCGCCATCTCTGAGGACTGAGCGGGGCTGACGGCTGTCCTTCCGGCTTGTGACTTGCGACGCAGAAAGAGTGAAAGCAGGCGGAGACAAGGGGAATAGAAGGTGCGTGCTTTCGATGAGAATCCAAGAACACAGCAATAGGGAACGGTAGGGTTATAACTTAACCTACTTCCAAACAGGGACTAATACACGTGACATGCTTCAGGGATAGTTTCGTACTTACATCTTAAATTATTTGGAAGCCCGTTTTGTGGTGGCCCTATAAAAATCCACGTCTTCCCTGTGGCCTGGACTCAGTGCAATTTTATTTGCTGAAACGCTTTCTAGAAGTTGTCCAAGGTCTTCCCACAGCTCTCCGCCTCCGGTAAAAATTCGCAGCTTTCTACTCGGGTCATAAATTTCACAAATTTTGCTTTCTCTGTTTCTTTGATCGCGAATTAATCTGTGTTTTTTACCGCTCTATTGCTTGGAAAACCCGTTTCATGTTTGACCTTAAATGTCCCTCTTTTCTAATTTTGATTAATGTTCTTGATGAAATAGGCCGTGCTGGTTGTTGGGTTTTTGAGTTTTGGGATATATCTCAATAGAATTGATCAATAAAGGGGTTGTTAATTAGTAAATAAAATTGGTAAAAGATAATTGAATAAGAATTTGGGTCATTGTGGTTTTACAGTGTGTGTGTATATAGGTTTTTTGGGTCGGTCTTAACGAGGTTTTCGTTAATTTCATTGTGTCACCGAGTGAGTTACGAAATTAAATGAACAAGTTTAAGTCTTTAGTTGAGATTTCTTCTGCAGTTTTTAGAATATTAGCGTCGTGCCCTAGCCTAGATTGAATATAGTGATTTTTAAAATGCATGGATCCTGTAGCTCATTGATTATAGTTTATACCTGAACTTGGGACTGTATTTGTTGTTAGAAGACTCTTGCATATCAGGTGGAATTATCGGAAACTTAGCGTATATTTTGTTGTTATTTCCAAGTGGGAAATTCAGCTGGAAATTTTTATTTAGTTACTAATTATCCGTGACTACATTGATGAGAAAGCCTTAAATCTGTCGTCTTATTTTTTTTATTTTTTTTTGTGCGCGCGTGTGTGGTGTGTACATAGTAAGGATTTGTTTTTCTTTTCAAATAATGATAAAGTTAATTTTAACACTGTGGATACCACTAAGAACTTTGCTGCCTTGTAGCTGAGTATTTTCAGGATTAGAGGAGTAAATACTGATTAATGCTTTTCAATTTATAGGAATTACAGAATGTACTATAATTAAGGGGAAGGAAATCTGCGGTGATTGAGTTGTTTAGTGTGGAAGTATATATTCTAGGGACTTCTACAGAATAACGTGCATAAACACAGTTTTCTTAGTCTTGCTTTCCCAAATTTGCAAATCTTCTATGTTATTCCCTTGGTATACTTTTACTTATGTCTCATTCTTACATTTGATGTTATATTGTTTACTAATTTGATTTGTGGTAAAGGACAGACTTTAATATTCTATGGTGGTGTCTTAATTTTAAAAAAATGCCCAAAGTTCGAAGAGTACATTCCTTGTCTTTTGATGGATCCAGGGCACCTTATCCTTGCACTTCAAAGGATGGTGATTCATGTAAACCTACAAAGCCAGACTCACTTAAAGATGTAAAAGAATGGGACGAAGCTAGGTGTCCCATATGCATGGAACACCCACATAATGCTATTCTTTTAATATGTTCTTCTTATGAGAATGGCTGTCGACCATACATGTGCAACACGAGCTACCGGCACTCAAATTGTTTCGACCAGTTTAGTAAGTCATCTGTGCCTTACCCCTCAACAGCAATACTGCAACAAATTCCTCTTACAAGCACAGCATCTCGCAGAACGAGTGAAGAACAGTCACTTCCTGGGGAAACCAGGCCTTGTGCTAGCCAATTGCAGTCACAGCTAGTCTGCCCTCTTTGTCGGGGAGAGATTTTTGGGTATAATGTAGTAGAGCCTGCACGTCAGTACATGAACATCAAAGTGAGAAGTTGTTCCTCTGAATCATGTGATCTTAGCGGCACATATTCAGAACTGAGGAAGCATGCGAGATCTGAACACCCATCTGTCCGGCCATCAGAGGTGGATCCTACACGACAGCGTGATTGGGTCAGATTGGAGTGTGAAAGGGACTTGGAGGATGTACTTAGCTTAGTTCAACCAGGGCTTGAAGAAGAGAGTGAGAGTAATCCATCAGAGAATTTCGATTCCTTGATATCATCCTTTTTATCTGTCATGTTACGTTCTCTTGAGTTTGTAGTTGTGACACGTCTATTGGATGCTTCAAGAGATAGGGAGCACTCACACAACAGAAGATCCACAAGAATGCCTAGGGTAAACTATGATGCTGATAGCAGTTATCCTGCCACAAGACGAAGCCACAGTTTTTATGAGAGTAATCCCCATACCAGGAGACTGCGATGGCGGGCAAACCATGATACAGCAACCATTCCTGTAACTAGGAGGGGCAACGGTTGGCCTTCTGATAGTATACCCCGTGCCAGACGACTGCGATGGCGGAATCAAAGATGGTGGTCGACTTCCAACAACCAACAACCAACACCATCGCTGACTGCAATTACACTTTTTATGAGATCAATATGTGTCCAAGAGCAGCTTTCTGATTGTAAGTTATTCCTATATTATGTCTCTTGTGATATCTACCTTTTCATTTAGATTTTCGAAAGAAATGTGGGGATGTGCTGCGTGGATTGGCAGGGTGGATGATAGCTCGGTGGTTTATTTTCTTTTCTGCTTTTCCAGATGAAATAATTGCTGCACAGATGTTTCCAACTTTATCTGCTGAGATTGCAGTATTGTTCAGATTGGGAGAACAACAAAGAAAAGTGGCATTTCATTTGTGTTACAACATACAAAGAAACTTCCTGTTTCAATTTTCTGGACATTTTGTCAATTTTAATAGATGTATGATAAATTTAATTATTGCATCTTATTGGAGAGAAACACTTGTTTCAGATTAATGGTCAGAAATGTGGGTTTGTATTCCATTTAATTACTCTCTTTGCTTTGTTTTGTTGGGTGTCATAGCAGAACAATATTTTCATTAACTGTTTCCAATTCTGTCAAAAATATCTAGGGACCAGTTTCATAGATTAAGAGAGCATTTGTGTTTTTTAAGTATACTTAAAAGTTAAAACAAAGATTATAATAATGTTCCATCAAAATGTAAATATATAATAGTTTCAAAAAAAGTGCAAATATATGCATATACCGTTGGGGAATATGTTTCCAATACAAAGTGAGCATGTGCAAAAATGTATGTACACACACACACACACACACACACACACACACACACACACTCATACTGACATTGGTTGATAATGAAAGGGACCACTTTGTTTTCCCAACTGGATTAACCTTGTGGGTATTTTGTCTATTTTTCTCTCTTTTTATTTATTTATTATTTATTGTTTTGATAAATTGGAAAGGAAGAATTTAACATTGGGTTTTGAATTCATAATTTAAGGGTATCACCAGTTGTTATTATCAACAAGTTGGTTTTGAATTCAGAATTTAAAGGTTATCGGTGGTTATTATCAACAGGTTGTTCCGAAAGAACCATTTCATGTTATTATGGCTAGATTTCTATCAATGTTTTGATCCTTTTCCAATTTTAATTGTTATAAGATTTTATTTTTATTTTTTTATGCATAAGTATTCAACTTGTCAAGGTTTAAGGTAACGAGTTCAATACTCTTTCACATAAAGCTTTCAAAAAATAAAAAAAATCACA
>QANX01007922.1:0-77661 GCA_003254975.1 Ochetophila trinervis
CTAAAAAAAAATAAAAAATAGTCCCCTTCGATCGAATCTCATTCATTTCTTAACAAAGTTAAACCATATACAAAAGAAAAAAAATTTAGCAATTTTCAAACCTAAAATACAAATGGTTTAGCACAAAGTTTGATCCAAATGGCTTATCAATGATGCTTCACTTACATCTCTACAAATAAGAGGGAGAAATATAAAAGAAGTGAACAAGATGAAAGAAAAAAGAAAAAATAATAATAAAATAATTAAAAAGTTATTTTTACAGAGAATACACTGTATTTGATTTTTTAATTAAAATAATTTTTTCCTAATTTTATTATAAGATATTCTAATCCATTATTTTTTAATCTATGTCAATAAAAATATTGCAGAAATAAGTTAAATTAATATCTAAAAGATGATTGTTATGCATGTTTAATTAATATTTTATTGTTTTTCTGTTAAATTTAATAAAAATTTATTAATAATATTGATATTTATGAAAAATTTAAATCACAAAATTTATCATAAAATATAGAAAAACTACATAGATGTAAATAATAATTTTTTATAAAAATTCAATTACTATTTTAGTATTCTTATGTTAAACTTAATAAAAATTTACTAAACAGCAAACGATATTTTTATAATCTTTCAAATTTAAAACTTTTTATAAAACAGAAATAAAAAGTGTAGATTACTTATTTTATTTTTATTTTTTTAAGAATACAATAATAGTTTCGGGCCAAATGGGCCACTTTGGCCAGTCAGTCGAAAATTAAAACAGATCATAGATTATTTCCAAATATTATATATATGATATTATAAATAATATTACAAAACGAAAATTTTATGAAAAAATAAAATAAAATAAAATTCCCAAACCAATCCGTCATTGTCACCCTTCTCTTTAAGTTATAACCTATCTAATCCCTCTTCACCCTCAAAATTTTTATTTTTCTCTTTATTCCCTACCTTTGCCTTCGTCGCCTTTCTTTACCGAGATTCTTAAAAGCCTCTGACTCTCCTTTCTCTCCCTCTTACAAATCTCTCACTTCCATCAGATCTCCGCACTATCCACCTTAGGAACATACCCTCGTAGCTGCTCATCCATGACGCTTGGCTCAGGAGGATCGAGTGTCGTGGGTAAAGCCGCCTACCCCTTGATCCTCTTCATAATTTTCATTTCAGCTTTTTAATCTTGTTCTTTTTGTTGACTATGTTTGAATTTTCTCATGGGTTTTGATCGATTTTGTTGTTCTTGCATTTTCTGATGTAAAATTCGTTTTGGGAACATCCAATCGAGCCACAGGGTTCCCCAATATCGATGTTTTCCTCTATATGTGTTTGGATTGAGGGAATTGCTACTTTTCTTTATTTATTTATTTTTCTGAGTTTTCGGGCAGATTTTATACTTGTGCAGCTGTGTTTCGAACTTTAGTTATCAAAATTCGGCTTCTATTGTTGTGAAATTTTAGCTTATTTTGATTATTATACATGTCTCTAGTTAAGGTTTGTTTAATGCTAATATGAGCATTTTTGCACGCAGAAGTGCTGCTTGCTTACTTTTGTTGGAGATTGATTGCATGTGAGGATAATGAGGCTTAAAAGTTTAATTCGACCTATGTTTACTGAAATTAGTAGCTTCATTTTTTCTTATTCTACTATGCATGATGTGTCCTCTGGTCCATTTTTTGTGTGCAAGATGGAGTCATTATCTGTTAAACGTGTATTTTTTAGCGGTAATAAGACCGCAAGAGAATATATGGTTTTGTTATCTAGGCTCATTTTATTTGTTTTGTTATGTATTGACTTAAAGGAGTGATATTTGGTGCAATTGAATGGGTTTGTTTGGTGCAACTGTGTTTTAGCAGTAGTTCTTTGTTTATGTGTTGCACAATAATGGGAGCAAATGAGACTTAACTACTGTCATTGAATTTGTTGTCTATGGTTTCCCGTATTTGTTGACTTATTAGATAAAAAAATTGCTTCATACAGACTATTGCTAGTAGCCAGATGTGCATCCATGTGTTGAAGAAATTGTTTTAAACCTTTCAATCATGCTGCCTGTCCTAATTTCCGTATGAAGAGAAGAATTCATGTTTGTATTGCTCTCTTCAAGTTTTTTAAAAATGTATCTGCAATATATTTCTTTCAAACTTTTTGGTTGAAAGTATTTTTGTGTGCTGTATTTGTGGATATCATCTTTGTCTTGTTTTAACTAATTTGCCTGTGCCGCATTATGAGTTTACGATTCTTGAATTGCCAGAATATGAATGAAGGTTGTTTGATCGTTTTGTACTTGAATACAAGTTTGAGTGTTGGGAAGAAAGGATGGCTAGATTAAGGCCTTGTTCGGTATAACTTATGAATAGCCAAAAAAAACTTTTGAGAGTGTTTGAACAGTTTTTTGGAACTGCTTTAGGTCTCCAAAAGAGCTATTAACCAAAGTTAGTAAAGAGTGACTTCTTCAGAAAGCAGTTATGGAGAAGCAAAAGTTATGCCAACAGGGCCTAAATCTTTCTTGATCTTGCACTTGGTTCTTCTTATGACAAATTTGAAGCCTTTTGGCATGAGAAACAGTAGATGATTGTGTGGTGGACTTATCATAAAGTTCAGCATTTGAGCTAAATAGCAAACAAAGAAAATATACAAGAAAATATTATGCAATTATAATTGAGGAACATAGAAAGAATTTGTCTGTTTGATGCTATTGTAGAATTATGTTAACGTTTTGTTAGATCAAAACAATCGTCAAATTTTTTCTTGTAAATATTGGACTTGAAGTCCTCTAGCTTATGTATATTTAGTGATGGGACTTTTTAACTAAAATGATTTACGTCGTGCAGTACCACGGAACTTCAGATTGCTGGAGGAGCTTGAACGTGGGGAAAAAGGCATTGGAGATGGCACTGTCAGCTATGGAATGGATGATGGAGACGACATTTACATGCGTTCTTGGACTGGCACCATAATTGGTCCTCACAATGTAGTTTCTTTTTTTATTTATTAATTTTTTTTTTGTTTCTATATTTTAGTAATTTTCTGTTCATATTTTAGATTGTTTTAACACTTTAACCAAATGAAGTCTCTCACTTACACATACAATCCCACATGCAGCTTTAGATACATACATTCAAAACAGCATATGAAATAATTTCATATAACGTTGCCATAGAATCAGTCCCTGTTTTGATCTTAAGTAAAAATAATTACCGTGTGATTGGTTACTAGCCTTCAATAACTGCAGGCCTGAGTTCATGCAGCCCTGTGATTGCTTGGACAGAGTTTCTCAACCAATTTTTTTTAAAAGATGTTGGTTGGGTACTTGTTGCATATTTTAGTGCAAATAGAAATGCTTTTAGGAGCTCCAATGGGGTGGTTGATAAATTGGCCAGTTATAGTCTAATTTCATATTTGGGGTTTAAAGTGTTTGATACGCTCATAATACTATGAAGTTGTTTATGAGGATTAGTATTTTTTTTTTTTTCCCTGGGATGTTTTATAATTAGTGTGTTCTTATTAGATCATTGGCCTTGATTGTGTCAACAAATTTTTTATGAGAAATAAATTACTTTATCCTGCTACCTATCTCATGGAGTTCAAAGTTTGAACTATAAAGTTTGAATTATAGAGCTGTTTTTGGTGAGCTCAGAAATTAGATGTACAGAAGAACATGTATGCACATTTGAATAAGCATATATAAGGCATCCTTATTTAATGCTTGATATTGCATATATAAGGCTCCCGTTATAAAGGAATTAACTTGCTGACAACTGCATAACCTTTTAATTCTCTCTGATCAACATTGATGTAACCAAAATTGTTTTACTGGTTTAAATCTAATTGTTTGAACTTTGAGGTTGTAGGACTAGGACATCCATTCAGTTCATACTATATGATGTTTTTTGCCCCCTCCTTTGGTTGACTGCTAAATATAGATGGTTGTTGCAACACTGCTTCTACCTGCTGTAGGACCTTTTAACTTTTTGAATTTATTGTTAGTTATCTTATACTATTTGAAAGGGAAGAGTGGTATTCTGGTGATTATTTTCAAACCATATAATATATATATATATATTTGTATATCTCAAGTAATTTTTGGTTCTTCTACCTTTCAAATGCTCTTTTTCAAGTTAATTGAATATTGGTCCGAATCAAAAGGATATTTTGGGTGATTCTTAATTTTTTTTTATTTTTTATTTTTCTTAATATTACATAGTTGCTTACAGGTGCCCAATTTTCTTCTATTTTATTTTTTTCCAGACTGTACATGAAGGACGAATTTATCAGTTGAAGTTGTTTTGTGATAAAGATTACCCAGAGAAGCCACCAAGTGTTCGTTTCCATTCACGGATCAACATGACTTGTGTTAACCATGAAACTGGAGTGGTATGGTTCTAATTTTCCATTTATATTCAGTGCTTTCTTTGCTGCATAGAAGACATTCTTCACTTCCCTATTCTTCCTGGAAAGGAAAAATATGTGTAAGAGGGAGGGAGGGAGGGAGTTATTTATGTTGCATAAAGGGAAACAAAGTATTAGTTACCAGTTGCACAAAACTCGACTACGCTTTTCCCTTTTGGATTAGATACAAGTTTATAGGAAATTTAGTCCATTTTGCTAATTCCAATGAAAAATAATTGAATCAGGTAACAAAATTTTAGTTTTTTGAAATAAATAGGTCGAGCCCAAAAAGTTTGGACTTCTTGCGAATTGGCAGAGAGAGTATACTATGGAGGATATACTGACACAGTTGAAGAAGGAGATGGCTGCTCCACATAACCGGAAGTTGGTTCAGCCTCCTGAAGGTACCTACTTCTAGCTTTCAAGACCGTATAGATATCATGGATCGTATTGCATATGCAATATGCAATATATAGTTTGTAATCCTGTGTTGATCCTGTTGAAGTTAAGAACAGACAAGGGAATGCTCCAAAAGCTTATCTCCATGGCTTCATCGTTGTTTTGTGTCTTTTGTCAAATTGTGTTGAAACGATGCTGTTTGATTAAGGGATTTTATGTGTGCCAAAATATTTAAATACCCCTTTTAACTAGTATCATTTCTGGCTTCATCAGTAGTAGAACTTGTCTTTCTTCTTCTTCTTTTTGTTCCTCTCCCTTTCGCTTCTATGTCAGTTATTGGTAAGAATGTTGAATAATAACTATTGAATTGTGAAAGCTGTGACCGGTCTGATGAAAAAAGAAAAAGTAATTCCCATTTGTTGAAATTGCAACTGTAACGACTCGTTTTGAATGTGTAAGCGGATAAACGGTCGATTCCAATAAAAATGAACTCAGAAGTGAGTAATCTTGCACCAGTTTCAGATTTTCTGACAAAATATGCAATTGGGGATTGTCCAGCAAGACTAGAACAAAAAGAGAAGTGCCTTGGTAAATAGAAAAAGCTTGAGTCGGACGCAGTCAATTTCACATGCATGTGGATTCTATATATGCATGTGAATGTATGTGGGCTCTACACATGTATGCATGTGGATTCTATACATGCATGTGAATGGATGTGAAATGGACATCTATCCTCTACTAGTTAGGTGAAATATTTCTCGAAGAGGGTCGTACTAACCAGTGGAGGATCGGAAGCAGCTAAAACAGCCGCACACCAACTTGTCTGTCGTCTTTGGCAATGGCTTTGCGTTGGACCTATTTTACGCCTCCATTGTTGCCTGCCTGCCTTTTTGGTTGTTGGCAACTTGGACTCCGACTCAGAGACAGCTCAGCTCACCTCTCTTCTCCACGCACGCATACAAATTATCAGCCCAGTCTTCACGTTTTACATTCCGCTTAGCTGCCGACTTGTATTTATTGAGTGCACTGGTCAAAGTCGCCATTTTCTATTCAGCAAAACTTGTCCTTCACCGACCACTGCAATTTTTGCCATAAAATTAGGAAATAATAATAATAATATTAAAATTTATTCTACCTTTTGTTTTAAAACTATTTTTATAATTATATTTGTCATTCTCAACTTTGTATTTAGACAGAAAAAATATATACTGTTACAATTGTTTTCTTATTTTTAAAATTGTCATTCGATTTTGAAGAATATATTTAGAAGATATAAACAAAATCTAATTTCTTTTTTTATTCCCAAAGCGATGATATGGTATTGTCAAAAAAATAAACTCAAATTCATCCACGCGAAGCGAAAGAAGATATGTTTGGCTATCGAATATTTATGTCACAGCTCCACCACTACTCACAAAAACTTTTTAATATTCTCTCTGAGTTTGATTATTAACAATATTAAATTAATTAAAATTAAAAATTCATTACAGAACGATAAGGTATGGAGGTGATTTTTATAAGATATACTTTCCATTAAAAAAATGTAGTTTCTTCACAAACCGTTTCTGTCCACGTGTAGCCACAGTATTGTCTCTCAGACTTTCCTAAATTTATCTCCGTTTGTATAAAAGAAGACGCTGTCGCAAATCGGCTCTCTCTTCGAAAATTGCGAATCAATCAAACCCTAAAATCAACCTCAGAGATCAGGAACGCCGGGAATTCTCGTAAACCTTCGATTTGGCGCTGCGTGTGTTTGTTTTATGGTTGGATTGTCTTTACACGGTAAACATTCAACGATCTGGAAGACTGGAACACCATAAACCATGCTCTCCTCCGATCCACCGCCGAAGAAACCGATTCTGGTTAGGTCTGTATGGTCCGAAAATCTTGACACCGAGTTCGAGTTGATCCGATCCGTCATCGATGCATATCCGCTCATAGCCATGGACACAGAGTTTCCGGGCGTCGTGGTTCGCCCCGGTGGAGATCTGGACTTCCGGCAGCCCTCCGCCCATTATCTTGTCCTCAAGGCGAACGTGGATCGCTTGAATCTGATCCAGATCGGGCTAACTCTCTCTGACAACGACGGAAATCTTCCAGATCTCGGTTCCTGCAACATGTTTATATGGGAATTCAATTTTAGGGATTTTGATGTGGCTCGGGACGCCCATGCGCATGACTCGGTCGAGTTGCTGCGGCGACAGGGAATTGATTTCGAGCGGAACAGAGACTTCGGGATCGACTCCCTCCGGTTCGCCGAGTTGATGATGTCCTCGGGCCTCGTCTGTAACGACTCGGTGAGTTGGGTTACATTTCACAGCGCTTACGATTTTGGCTACCTGGTCAAGTTGTTGACTAGGCGGTTTTTGCCGGACGAGTTGGGCGGTTTTCTGAGGCTTGTCGAGGTTTTCTTTGGTTCCAATGTTTATGATGTGAAGCACCTGACGAGGTTCTGTGCGAGCCTGTACGGAGGTTTGGACCGTGTCGCCGAGGCTCTAAACGTTTATAGGGTTACTGGGGAGAGCCACCAGGCTGGGTCTGATAGCTTGCTCACTTTGCATGCTTTTCAGAAGATTCGCCAAGTTTACTTCAGCAAAGATGGGATCGAGAAGTATGCCGGCGTTTTATATGGTTTAGAAATTTCATAAAAATCGATAGGATATATTGCTTTGTAGATTTGTTTTTTAACTTTTTCTTTTTATTAAGAAGTATATTTTGTACACAATTTGGTTTTATCGAAGTAGGCTGTTTCAATTCTTTAAAAAAAAAAACAGAATTTGCGCAATGTTTAGTGAAATTGCATTTATTTTCCGGTTCTACATGATTTGTGATCTAATTGAGAGGTTCGAAATTTGATGGAAAATGATAGGTGGAGGAGATTGGATGTTTGCCAGGTCTTGCTCTCTTTGGTATTAGAAAGAGCAGCAAAGTGGAAGATGAGAAGTTTGGTAGTCGTTGGGTTTAGAAAAACTTTTGCAACAAATTGGATTAGAATTTCGATGGGTTTCAAAGCTTCAATTTTTACCATCTGAATCTGAAATAAAACATTTCTGACATTGTCGAAAAATCACAATCAATGTTGACTTTGGGAAGATATGACTGTTACATGAAATAAACCTACAAAATCCTTGGTTTGTTCATAGTCTTCGGAGAGACCGAGAGGGCCTTTTGATTGCTCCACTTGGATTTCCAATGGCAGTTTTTGTCATTCAACATTAAACTGGCAAAGATGTCAAATTATGATTCCTTGGTGAGGTGTTTCTTCAAACCCATCTCTTATAAAACAGGAATAGCAACTTCGTTAAGACTCCTACTGTGATTCCTAGGTTTGAAGCTTATCGTTTGCTAACAAGCTGGAAACATAAAGCCCAGTAAGCTTTATCCAATTACCAATGTTCAAATTTTTTTGAAAACTCAATGGATGGTTCACTGTCAATTATATAGTCAAAGTCAATCGCATTGACGTCATTTTTTTACCTTTCAGTCGTCAGTAAAGGATGCATTAAGGATAATTTGCGGCCCTTCTATACATTCATTAGCTATTGCTATATATTGAAATAAGAAACTGACATGTATCCTGGTTGGTTTTACTCTTAAAGTGAAATAAGAAACTGATATACATTCAGGTTGCTTCTTAATTTTTTTTTCCTTTTTTATTTTGGTTGCATTCTGAATCTTTCTCCTTGTTTAAGAACTCATTCATACTGAAAGTCAGTTGAGAAAAACAAAATAGAACTGGTTATTGCATTAATATTGGGACTATATATAAGGACAAAATTGTAACTACCACTAATAATGCTTGTAATGCCACGTGATGGCTTTTGGATGTTTCTAAGATTTAAGAGGTTTTGGACTCTGCCAGTTATCCTATAATCAGTAAGTGATACTCAACTCTAATTATGAACAGGACGAGCCCATTTCTTCGGTGATAAGACTAGATCGATCTTTTTGTTGGTCAAAACCAAGAAAGACTTTAAAGCTTTCCTCGGACCTTTTGTATCATATTTTGCGTGTTAAGTTTATTCAATTCCAAATGTAGCATAAAGGGACATTAATTCTAGTTTAGTTAACAAGTCAACTGTGCAAATAATATGCCTTTAATTATTTTGGCTTTCAACGTACAATTTTAAGGCCTAGCTACTTTTAAACTTTGGACCATCATTTCTCTCCTATTAAGAAGTTTGAAATTTTCTATCTGGTTCTCTCTTATGCTGAAGAAAACAGAGAAATTGGAATGTCGTTTTTCCCCAAGCAGACAGAGCAATTGCCGGGGAGATGCTCAAATATACCCAAAAGAAGATTTCTATAAATCATGGCCAAATGCTAAAAGTTCACTTGTAAGTGATCCACAATACATAGTTTTAGTAGTTCGCACGCACTTGATCTTTTCAGTTCAAAACAAAAAGCCTATTATTCTATATTTACTTATTACTGTTTTAAGTCTTGTTAATTGGTTGCCAACTCTGTTTGACTGTCTTGCTTAGATAATAATGGTTTCAAAAAGTCTGACACAGCAGTAGCTTGTTGAATCCATTATGCTATGCACAAGAGCGGTGGCAACATTATGGACATGCGCGTGGCTTGTTTATTAATTTTTCTTCCTTCCATACCGATAGCGTGCTACACTACATCATAAGATGGCCTTTCCTTGCTCCTTGAATTTTTTTTTCTTTCTTATTTCTGCAGATTTGTAAATGCTTCTAGTGGACTCACTCCATCAATAGAGCTTAACTGATACAAAACAAATGTAACTTTTTATCAGCACTGATTGCTTTTATTTTATTTTATTTTTCTATGAAATTTGAAGATCCTTCATACTGTAAGAGTTAGCAATTTGCAATTTGGAAAGTTACACAAAGAAATGTGTAGTGGTATGATTTTGCTCCTCCGCTAATTGCTGCTATTTTTACAAAATAGTATAGACGTGAAGTTTTGGGACAATTGCTCAAATTAGATAATTTTTATGAAAGCTAAAAAGAAAATGATATCTCTAGAGTTAGAATTATTCAAGCCCTCAATCCTAATGGGCTGAACCATAGAACCCATATTTAGGATAATTTCATAATCCAGTTGGAAATAAATCTCTAGAACGATCTTTTAGGGATGCTCTATACTTTGGAAAAGGTAAACTATCTAACATTTAAGCACATGCAACAAAAAAGTCTACGATTGATGATTCGTCCGAAGCTCCGTATGAGAGTCGGATGATCCCGAGTAATATGTCAAACTCGAAAAACACATCAGCTTTCTCGAACAGTTCAACCATCAACATTTAAGGACAACCATTTCAGTCGAAATCAAAATTACCCAAACATCATGCTTTCCAGATCTGCTGTGTTCTGTTAAGAAGTTATATGGTAATAAAATCTAGTACTTTTTTTTTTTATCTAGTTTGTCAATTTATTTCTATGTGGGTTTTAATGAGTTAAAGGTAAGCCATTTAATTTCTCTTCGGTTCTAAATTGCAATATGGTTGTTACTAAGTCAGTTTTATATTATTGAATTGGTGAATCATATGCATAAATGCAGAACAGTTCGTTTGTTGCTGGTGTAAGCATCTTTAGCTGAATTTCATGGATATTTCTTCCAAGACCCATAATTTGCATTAGAAGCTGAAAGAAGTTTACGTTCTCTGGGATATCTTATAATCCTATCTGGCACCTACTTGCAGTTTAAATCTGATCAAGTGCAAGTGACTAAATTGAGTAAAATAATTGATTACATGCTTGGTGTCATTGAGTCCTAAGTACGAGAGAGACCCTCACTGTCTCTTTCATGCAAGTGGAATATGAAGATAACTTCCACTGGATAGACTATCCTTGCTTGTTCAACCATAATGACATAATACTCCATCTTTCTAACTTTATAGCTTTTTTGCAGCAACTTGGGTTTGGCCTATTAGCACATGATCTGGAACTTTTTCTTTTTGGTGGGCGAAAAAAATAAAAATAAGTCCAATCGTTGGGCAAAAGCAAAACAACAAAGAGTACCTGTCAAGTAATGTATTTGAGACAAACGAAGCTTGACTATAAAAAAATAATAACTTTTATCAATGTAACTAAATATATGACCTAACATTAACTGAATAGTACTGTTGTTGCAGATTTCTTGGGACATTGTTGAATTTTGTTATGAATTCGCGGCTACTTTTCATAACTCGATTTCTTCCCCATCCTATCAAAGAGTAAGAACCACACAACCATCAAAATGGTAGTTTAGCGGAAAAAATCTAACCCAATCATTATATCTATCTGTGAATTTGAAAGTTATGATTTTAATTTTAATATGTCTTGCTGTCACTTCGGATGGTCACGTGTCATAATTTGAATGAGGCATTGCTTACGGAAAAAAAAAATGGTAAGAGCCACTAAATATATATATATATATATATATTGATTTTTTATTTTTGTGGGGGAGAGAGATGGTCTTTTTCCATTGTGGGTCAACAATTTCGCAATCGAAATGAATTTCATGGGGAGACATGGTCCAATAATGTTTGTTCCAATTAGAAAGCGGACCTGTTTGCTCCTTCCATTATATTATTATTATTGAGACTGTCATGTTCATAAGAAATCGCAGCCATATACAAACTGTTGGGTTGTCTTCGAGCTTCGATTAATTACTGATGTTTGGGCAATTGATCGAAATTGAAGTGGATTTATGTATATGAACAATGTATATTTGTAGGTGGTCATTTTCTTTATTATTTTTAATTATTATTATTTGTTTGTGGTTTTTGTTTTCATAATTTATTTTATTCAACTAATTTTGAAATCTACATTTGGGACATGATTCTGATTCCAAACTGAATGAATAATATCAAACCGAAAATATTCATCAAAAATATCAAACCGAAAACATGACCAGTGAGAGATATGATTGGAGAATATATAAGGCCCCCCATGCTCTCTATTCTCTAATAACTAATATATAGTAATAATAATAATTAAAAAAGAAAAAACCGATCATTTTATTCACCTTTTTAAGCTGTCTAAAAGACAATTCAAAGCATGTAAACCGGCAATGGGTCCCAAATTTGAGTTTAACAAGCTCACTTTGTTCTCTGTCATTTTTCGATTAGGTCAAACGTTATTGTTATCTTACAAATATATTTTCTAATTGATCAGGGTACAGCTTTATAAAATGAATAACTGATGCTTCTTTTTATTTTATTTTACTTTTATTTTTCTTGTAGTCAAGAAAAAGTGCCATTAATAATATTGGATAGTTTTTGCTGTACTGAGTGCAAAGACTGAAATGTATACATTCATGAACTTCTGGATATTCAGGAATTATGGTCAATGAAACAAAAAGAGGAATATATATATATATATATATATAGAGAGAGAGAGAGAGAACAACAAGACATGAAATTCCAACCACATTTTGATTAGTTGAAGGCAATGATTAATGCCTTTCTATCCAATCTCTTCGTTGATCTGTCGGTTGTTTCTGATGAGGGGCTTAAAGGGCCATGAAATTCAGCCAAATACAAAAAAAATTGATCGTCAACAAACCATGTGCCTATTGCCCACACAAGAAATTGGGCAATGGAGGTGGAAACAACTTTTATATGCACTTCTATATGGATGATATGTTATCACAAATTATTCAACATGGTACATATAATATTTTTATGATATTACACATGATTATATATTTTTTAATTTACGTTGCATATGATAAATGATATGGATAACATAGTATAACAGTTACATATGATACTTTTTTATAGGAATATGCTGTGTTGTTGGTATATATATAGTACTAATCATTGGATTTTCTAAATTCTTGTATGAAAAATTCTTTAGGGTTATAAAAATGTCTTTTGAATACACATGTACTTTAGTTTCTTGCTTGCTTCAAGTGTGGATATTTGTACTATAGTTTAATATATATTATATTTATTGCAGATGAGATAAATACATTAAGCATATATTGAAAACCTGATTAGGTTAACATCTGAGACAACTTTTTAGAAGTATATGATATGATTGAAATACTAGTTTTCCTCATCAAAGGGCATTATGTTTGAATGAACATCAACTTCTACAGACAGCCTCATCCAATTTAATAGGGATGTATATCGGTTTATCCAATAGATTTAGCTAATATTCAAACTGGTTAAATCATATTCAACAGCTATAAAAACACTACATTTAAGCTTTCGACAAGTATTCAAACTCCAAAAAAAAAAAAAAACTTGTACACCTCATAATTTTTTTATATATTATATATTTATTAATTGAATCGCTTTGGATTAGTTATTTTAACACCAAAACCGATAATCGATCCAATTAAATCTAATTAGATCAGGTCCAATAAATTAGTTTAGATCATGTTATAATTTTGTACAACCCTACAATTTGATTTATCTATGTTTTTTTTTTTTTTTTTTTTTTTAAAGAAGAGAAATGTCCTTAATATCAGAGAAAGAATGCTAGATGTGATTGAAGGAATATCGGACCCTAAAAAACTTTGGTCCCCTTAAGATATTGTAATAGGGGATAAGGTGGTCCTATTTTCGGACCCTACCCTTTACTGAACTGTTTGAAAATAACAATTATCCTTTAGAGAGTACTGCAACCACTGATCGAATTTTTTTTTTTTTAGTTCTTTTAATTGAAAGTGGAATGTAAAAGGAAAACAGCTCAAACTTTAAGCTTTTTAGTTTTTCTAGCATTTTTAGCTGAGAATGTTTTACTATTCCACAACCATATTGGTATAACATATTTTCACCAAAAAAAATTATTGGTATAACATATAAAAGAAAAGAGCTTGCCAATCAGCCATAAAATACCCTCTGATGGGCTTGTGGGGTATACCAACTTTGGTGGACTTTGTTTTGTTTCTCTGTGGTTGCAAATGGGCACTGAATCTCAATCTTAAAAGTTTATCAGTAAAAATTTTAAGGTTGGGATTTCAATAGATAAATATTTTTTTTTTTGGTAAATTGATTTCAATGGATAAATATATTTTACTGGACCACCAGTAAAATAAATTATGGTCCCCTTCGGTGTGTATATAATTCCCATGGCATTCTAGAATATTAATTAAAAAAAAAAATAAGATGACAAAATCATGTGCATCTACATCTACCCAATTGTGGGCCTATGTGTGCAAGAGATGGGCATAATGTGGGGTCAACTTTAATAAACTGATATAGACCCTGCGATTGGCTCACAGTTGAAATCAAAGATTAGCTTCTTCTTATTTTTATTTAATTTAATTTTTTTTGGTAAAAATCAAATATTAGCTTTCCTTGTGAGGGATGTGACCTATTTTTGGAGCTTAGGAACATTACCAGAAGCTCCATTTAATTTGAAGCAAAGAAAAAAAATTATAAAATGCTGATGCTATTGAGGAAATCTTTTATCCCTTTTGATTTTGAACTCTCTGTTCGACTTAGTACAGAAATATTAAAACCACCAATGCATGAAAAATTTGAGACAGTGAGAAACAGGTAATAAATGAGTCTCCCTCAAGGGTCACAATCTGCTCTCCTCTCTGGAATGCATAGGGTTGGGGGAGGCACGTGACAGAGAGTTACATATTTGATACTACCACATGTATTCATCCCCACCATGCCAAAGCCTAAAACCCTCCCATTAGTGAATTCATTAGTTTTGAATTTTATAACTTTTCCCTCCAATTAAGAATCACTGATTAAGCATTCTTTCCGGTTTAACTAAATAAAAAATAAATAGATTTTTTCAAGCCCTCAAAATTCTGATTCGAAACGCACACTGTATCGTAACCACAACATCACTTAAACAATCATGCTTCACATTAAAAAAAAAACATACATATATATATGCTTCACATTTGACCATAACTATTTGCTAGCCAACGTTTAACTGAAAAGTCAGGCTTAAAAAGACCAATGGTTTACTTTCTTTATATGCTAGAAAGTAATAATCTTGTATGTCCCACCTATTTTATTTTTTTTCCATTTCAGGGCAATTAACCAACGGTATAATTCAATTTATGATCACAACTATTTGGTGTAACTTGAAGGTCCCAGACTCCCAGTTATAGCTAGTGTAATTGACAGCAGAGTAACTTTATTTTTGCAAAGAAGAAGGAAAATCGACAAAGAAACATAAATTGGTTCACCCTCAAGGACTGCGCATCTTTTTTTAATATATTGGTGATCTTTACTAGCAGTACTCCACATGATTTACTAGTACAATTCGGCTTAGTTAGTGCTGATTGATTCAATTGAGCTGCAGTACTACTGTTACGAAATGACATTACGAATCGCCCTTTTTTTTTTTGGTTCACCTACTTCCAAATACAAGTCTTGAATTTAAAGTCCATATTTAATGCATACCAAAAAAAAAGTCCATATTGAATGAAAAGTTGCAACATTTCTTCCACGAGTGAATTGGTAATGTATTCACCCCAAAAAAATGGTAATCAACGAGCAAAAAATCCTTGATTACCGTTATAAGTTAATTGATAATTATTCTTTCGGAATAGTTTAGAAGCAAAATCCATTATTTTCGAGATAGACAATCTAAAGTTTGAATTATAAGAAGAAAGTGCCTAAATGCTAGAACATTTTTATTATCTATGAGTATGTATATGAATCATATTTTTTGGTGTGAGTAGAACATGGTAGGTATTCACCTCTTTTTTTATTTTTAAAGTAAAAATAATAAATAAAATAAAAACTCTACTTTTTTATTTTTATTTTAACACCAGTACTTTATTTATTAAGGCATATTACTTCTGAACCATATAAAGTTTCTATTAATTATAATTTAAATTTTTGAATTTTGAAATTTACAACTAATACTTAGGGGTGTGCATCGGTTACGATCCGACCTATTTTGGAAATAACAAATCCGATCCAATTAGTGATCGGTTTTTTGTTTTCCAATCCGATCCGATCCGATCTATATATCCAATCCAATCCAATCCAATCCAATTAGTAATTGGATTGGATCGGTTTGGTTGATCGGTTTCGCTTAAATTTTTATTTAATTTTTTAAAACTTTTCAAAATTTAATTTTTGAGTTTTTTTTACTTTGAATATTTGACATTTGAGCTATTTTTTGTACAAAAAATTTGTTGTACTTAAATTTTGTTTAAAAAATTATGTTTTTTTCAAAACCTAACACATAAAGTGCCCACTAAGTAATCCATAAAAAATTATATGTTTTTTCAAAACCTAACACATAAATGATTAAAAAAATAATATGACAAATAAACATATTAAACTAAAACAAAATTACTACACTAATACAATAATCGAGTAATTCAACTCTAAATTTAAGCTAATATAACAAAGCCTACATACTAATAATATTAAACTAATTTTCATATGTTTTGTAAAAAAAAAAAAAAAGGTGGTCGGTTTGGATTGGATCGGTTTTGGTCGGTTTTTAACACCCCGAACCGATCCGAACCGATCCGACCTTCGGTTTTTAATTTTTCATAACCGATCCAATCCAATTACACTAAAATAACCGATCCGATCAGGTTGGATTGGATTGGATCGGTTGTTTTAATCGGTTAGTCGGTTTTTTTGCACACCCCTACTAATACTTATAAATGGTTGTGGATGGTATCATTTTAAAAAGTATGATTAAGTTAAATTTTTTAAAAAAAATGGATGAAATGAACCCTTAATATTTAATGGGCTTTACTGAATAACGTTTAAAATCTGTTTTCCTCAATTACTATATAGTTGATACAAGACCCCACCAATTTCTTCTCCTTATTCCAACTTCCTCCAAATAGTTTTTTTTTTTGTGTTCGCTTATTTATTTATTCATTTTGGGTTTTCCTTCACTCAAGGCAATCTCTCCCACATGCCTCACCAGTTTAAAATCTCTAAAACCATCAGTGCCAAAACAAAGTCACATTTACTACTTTTTACTAAAATCATTTGAAAACCCCCAAACAAGAAAAACAGAGAAAATGGGGAAGAAAATGAAGCTGCATTTTCTCTCCAAGAACACAGAGCCAAGGTCATCATCATCATCTACATGGCCATGGCCTTCTTGTACCCAAACCAGAACCCTCTCCTTCCGAACCGGCCCTGACATTTTCAAGACCATAAACTCAGCCTACGTGGAATCCACCATGGACACCAATATTGCAGCAGAGCCTCCAGAGTCATTCTTCACAAACTCATCAGACTGCGCAAGCTTCTCAACAGCCTCCGAAGACTCCGGAGCCGATCCAACGGTAGAGGCCGTGACTCGAGGATTGAGGTCGGAGAGGCTGTTTTTCCAGCCCGGCAAGACGAGCTCGATTTTGGAAGAGGCTAAAGAAGAAGAATTAGCAGCAGAGTTTCCATTCAAGCAGAGCTTGGTGTTGTCAATGGACTCCCAAGATCCTTATTTGGATTTCAAGAGGTCCATGGAAGAGATGGTTGAGGCTCACGGTTTGAAAGATTGGGAAGGCCTCGAAGAGCTTCTCTGTTGGTATTTGAAAGTCAACGGAAAAACCAACCACGGTTACATTGTCAGAGCTTTTGTTGATTTGTTGGTAGGCCTTGCAATTGGAGGTTCTTCTTCTTGCTCTAATTGTATTAATTCCCCTTCTTCTCCTCTGTCTTTTTATACTTCTTCTTCTTCTTCATCTTCTTCTTTGACTACTACTCCTTGTATATCCTCCACGGAAGCCGAGGAAGAGATTGAAAGCAGTACTACTACTACTACAACTACTACTTGTTTATCTTCCTTATTAGAAGCTCATGAGGAAGACAGTATAAATGGAGAAGATGATGGTAATCATATTGTTGACTCTTAGATATATGTTTTCGATTCATTAATGGTGAAATTTGAAAAATACTCAGTGGTGGTTGGAATTATTTGTTCAAAACTTCAAATCTCTCTGTTTTTCTCTTGTCTCTGCCTTCGTAGAGAGACACACGAGTGCAGAGTGTGTGCGTGTGTGTGTGTGTGCACGTGTGTGAGGGTAAAAAAAAGTTCGACCTTTTCTTGTGCCTTAGAGAAAGGTAAAGGGGGGGACATTGAAATGTGCATATTTTAGCATTGTGTTTGCTATTTTAGGAAAACCCTTTTTCCTGCAATATATAAAAGTACATCGAAACCATGAATCATGTTTAATTTATTACTTTTCATCAAAAAAAAATTGTTTAATTTATTACATCATATAAAAATATAAAAATATAACTTTGGAGACATCAAACTGCGCATAAAATATGACGAAATGAGCCTCTGGTTTTCTGAATCAATACCATGAAGAAGCTGTATGTATTGCTTCAACGGCATTCTGTTATTAGGACATACTTACAGAGTTCCATTTGGATTTATCATTTATGACTTTTTTTTAATATTTACTTATTTGAAGAAGAAAATAAGAAGAAGAAGAAAGAAATTTGAATCCGCAGAGACAATCCCATGCAGCCCATATCACATTCATACAAGTGTAAACACTGTGATCGTTCTACACCCACCACTGGATTTGTTTCTTGCACCTGAATCATGATGGTATAGAAATTAGTACGATCATGGCCATTGGCTTTGAAATGGTACAGTCATTATCATATGAAAGGTACAATTCCAGTGCAGAAGTTTGACGTGGTCCTTGCCTCATTTCCTTGCAATGCCTGCCAACATTTATCGTATTAGCCCCTGAATTTGAGAATATATTTTTTTTAAAACAATTAATATTTATTGTCACTGCTTGAACAGTTTAAAACACAAATATGGAATATAAGTCCATGGTTTTTGAGAGTCAAATGGGCTACATGTTTAAAAAAGAAAACAAATCCCCACCTGTCATTCAGCTTTTTCCCGTGGTGCTTTAGCTAGAAAATTCACAGATAGAATATATGCTCATCTATATATGTGTTTTTTTTTTTTTTTTTTTCAATTATTAGAAAGAGAGGAAAAAAGAAGAAGAAACCGACCTAGCCTTATCATCACCTTCCTGCAGCTGCAGGGAGGTGAAAGATTTTGAAAGAGTGTGTGGATTTTCCTGCAAAAAAGAGCAACTAGATGGTCGAAGGAAAAAACAAGAAGATGACACAATATTCTGATAGATTATAAAGTGGATGATGAGAATGTCACTGTTGAGTGTGCCAAAGCAACAGCTCAATTAATTCCGGCATTTTGATAGTAACTGCTCAAGTTAAATCCGATATATATAATCCCATCTTATTATTCTTAGCCTTGTTGGTAAATTTCAACAGCTTAAGACCTTTGCTATTTCAGGGTAAAGATTTTTTTTTGGGTAAATGTTTCAGGATAATGATTTATATTGTAATTCTGACAAGAATTCAAATGAATCTATTAGAAAAAGGAGACCCAAAAAGGAAAACAAAAAACACATATAGCTTGCATGATCAGTAGTACTTTTACTCCTTTTCTATATGCTTTTTAACTTTGTAGGAAATTGTAGGCCTCTCAAGAGAATTGAGATGATCTAATTGATTTATTTATTTTTTGGGGAATATGATCTTACTGAGTAAGAGGACTTAATTTGGTTCAAATAAATTGAATATATGTTTTTCTAAGGCACTAAAATTCTGTTCTGATTTTGTGGTGAAATACAGTTTGTATTTTTAGTAAATAGAACTGCTATTAAGCACAAAAAGCCTCCAATGGAAGATTACAGAGGAGAGCAATCCGAGAGATCAGTGACACAGATGTCACTCAACTTGTGACACATATGTCACTCAACTCTTTCGGGAAGCTTTCTAAATTAAAAAAAGAGTACATTACATTTTTTTCACCACTTAAAGCCTCCTTAGCTACAAAATCAGCAAAAAAGTTGGTAGACCTCTCATTCCAGCATAGAAACCATCCTTTTTCAAAAAGGGTCTTACGTGTTAACATCACTGCTTCTCTAGTGAACCAGCCCGAGGGGGCCTTAGAAGAGTTTATTTCATTCACTGCCCCTTTAGCATAAGAGGAGAAGCAGAATTTCCTCCATTGCATTTCACAAGCAATGCAAACTGCCCATTCAATAGCCTTCACCTCTGCCTCATAAGCCGAATTCGAACAGAGAAGTTTAGTCCTTGCCACAATAAGTAAACCGTCATCATCACGAATAACTGCTCCCAGCGCCGCTTTTCCCTCTTTAAAAGCTGCATCGCAGTTCACTTTCCTAAAACCTCTTGCCGGAGCTTTCCACCGAGCCACAGAAAGAAGAGGTTCGGTAGAAGACTTGTACTGTAGCACCTCGGAAAACTCTTGCACACATTAATCAACCCAAAACCTTTTCTCTACAATGGACTGTTGCCCTCCAAACAAGCTTTCATTACGAAAACTCCAGAAATCGTAGAATAAAGAAGCCAAGAAGATCGAGCACTCAGCTTTGTCATTCTCCCCCTCACACATCCAATCAGGAGGATTGATGCAATACTCAATTAGATATGTGATATTTGTAGCCGGCCATGCATCAATCTTCCCTTCTCTGCTGCAGCCAAAGCCCTTACCCCACTGCACTCTTTAAAAAGGTGAAACCGGATTTCCTCTCTTTCTCCACAAACAGAACAAAGAACATCAACCCCTTTTAGCCTTTTGCTTAGAACCTCCTTAGTTGGTGTGAAATACAGTTTGTCATCTCCCACTTAGTGATAACAAAAAATAATATTTCATTAGAAAATTAAACTGGCATTGTCCCTTTTGGAAATCCCAGTGGTAAAAGGCTAAAAGCAATTAATTTATTCTTCAAATTCTTTAAAAAAAAAATTAAAATACCAAAATTAAACTCTTATCTTAATTACTGGAAATTACCCAATAACATATGACAATATTCCATGATCAAAATTCTACAATTTTTTTTCCTTTAGACTTTTCAAATAATAATATTTTGATTTCGAATGATAATGCATGATATCTTGATTTCATATGTCCTACCCCTAACTTAATATATATGAGGCTATTATAAAGTATATTTGATAGTTTTAAAATGCGAAACGTCACTAGTAGTCTATTATTAGTGACAAATCAGTAATAAAATGTCACCAATAATTTTTATTAATGACGATCTGCATTTTAAAATTATCATATTTTATAATAACATGATTATATACATATATATGTTTATATAATCAGGTTTATATCAGCTCAATAATCTTAAAGTTGGAAGCAATTCAATGGTTTATAAAAAAGAAAAATTCAATAATGTTAGATTTATTAAAATATTATCAAAATTATTTACTAAATAAAGTGGTATATGACGTATTAATATATAATTTTTTTATTCACTTATTTATTTAAAAATTCACTCACCTTTCCTATTTGAATTATATAAATATGCCAATTAATAATATTTTAATACATGCATGTTATTTAATAAATTGTATATAATAATACAGATATAAAATCTATAATTTCACTAATAATACTTGGAATGATATATCGAAACCCTAACTTAGTAGACTTTAGACTGGCTTCCTCTTGTTGTAAAGTGTTGGACCAAGGGCACTATAAAGGACCAAAAATATTTGTCAACGCTCCATGTTCAAGACGTAGGTTCAGCAACGATGCCTCTTCAATCTCTGAGCCCAGATTCTTGTCCGAGCGGCGAAGCTTCTAAACCTTGTGCCACTCTTTATTTTATAAGCTCGGCCTCAGAATAAGGGATGGGAGTGGATTAATTAATGCTTAGTTTAAGTGACCTGTTTGAATTAGATTATGAAATTAATAAACAATGAGTGACTCTGACTCTATCGGTAATGATGCTGATCAAACGTGCAGTTTAGCGTTAGCAGCTATACTACAAATTTGTCTTGCATACTGACTGAATCTTTGGCCATTTTGCTTTGATTTAATTTTAAAAAGCGGTTCGAATAATAGAGGGAAATTCAAAATCCTTAATTTTTAACTTGAGCTTCAGGACAATGGAAATATTTTATTTCTGATTTTGGGCATTTTTTTGGTGAACTATTGGAAGTTTGCGACGGTTCGATCGGAATCTTATTTTGTTTTATTTTCCTCCTTTGAAATTTTAAAAGTTTCCATTAATGAGTTTCTGGGAATTGTAAACCTAAGCTTTCAGGAGAAATTATCCCCTACAACAGTCTCTACGTATTTTATAAGCACATGTGGAAGTGTTGGTGAATGGTTGTTGATCAATAATTTTCTAAGAAATATTTTAATTGGACGGCAGGGAACCAAGTGGGGTCCGACGAAGCGGCCGGGTAAGATTTATGCAAGTAAGTTCGTTTTTATTCGCCCAAAAAAAACAAACAAACACACTGCAGGCTTCTACTTGTCAAAAAATTTGGAGGAAATCAATACGAAATACATAATTCCTAGATTTTAATAAATGGTTTTTAGTTTGGTAATTAGTGAGATAATGACACAACAATGACTTTCATTTTCCGAGAAATTTTAGTTTCCATGAAAATTGTGATAAACAGTATTGAAGTTGGTGACTGTCTCGGTTTCAACTTCAGCTTTCTTTCTTTTGCATTTAATGCATTTCGTTGTTCAATAAGCCAATCCCACATCTTGCACTTGTTTTTCGGTTCATGAGTCCCCTTAATTCATTGCCTTGAATCTTGATGGTTTTGGCCCTTTAGGTTTTGGCATTGGCTGCTGATACTTTCTGATTGAAAGCCCCCATAAAAATAAAAAATTGTAGAAATCTTTTGGAACCATAGCTTTTAATATTAAAAAAATCAATTAAAAATAAAAATAGGATAGCTAATTTTACAGCTTTGCCGAGAAGGTAAAATATTTGGTATTACTAATAATGATAAGATTATGGTATGTCATACAACAACATATTATGTCCTTGAATCCAGAAAAAATTATATATAATGGTTATGTTATATTATCGGACAATTATCACATCGAAATAAAAAACTTAAAGTAAAGCATTTAGGTCAAATAATCGTTTGATTATAAATGGTTCGTTATATCATAATATATAATTTTTTCTTCACTGTATAGAGTTTTTTTTTAATAAATTCATTGAATGAAGTATGAATGGTTGTTTGCGTAGTTATTTTGAAGTTATTACTGTGATAGAGGTACTTCACTGCAAATATATATCCCATATAATAGTTTTTGAGAAATCTTCACTGCGACTTTCTTCATACATCCTAGTAATTTAAGCCAACTTTTATTGCAACACAAAAATTATAGTCCATGAAGCTATGAAATGTCAATGATATCCCCTTATTAATATGAACTACCAACCCAGGGTCTAAAACCTAAAGCTATCAATTCAATTACTTAGTCGATGGGCTGAGACTGTCATTTGCATTCAATTGGGCTGCTCTGTCTTTCAAATATTTTTGTTCCATAAATACCCTTGACATTAAACAGAGGTCCAACTTACCATGGATGATGATGATGGATCCCATTACTCATTCAAATCATGACTCTTTAACTTATTGCAAAATTAAGAGCTCTGCAAAGAAATCCCTCTTACTGCTTCATCATAAAGCGCTTTCTGGGAAGGAGTTTCAATGCTAGATATCATATTAATGGCTTTGAGAAACTAAGAGCAAGCTTTTGATTTTTGGGTATCATTTTTTATTAAGAAGTTTTGGTGGGTTAGACGTAATTTAGTTGAAGAAGCAAAAGCCTGCTTCTGCTCTGCTCTGTGAAGTTGATTTTGTTTTTGGAATATGGATGAGATAAGGACTTGGCCATGAGATTTTCACTTGGCATGAGATTTTGTGATCAAACGGTAAATGGGGATTGTGCTTGTCTTTTTCCACAGAAGCTTCAATACAATTTAAGTTTTCACATTAAATGATGCGTTTCACAATTGGTGCACCCTGATTACCTCTTTTCAATGGGCTACGATGCCAACCAGGTACAAAGAAGTCAGAGACTTTGATTGTCTTTTCATTTTTTTCATTCATTTTAAAAATTTTAATTAGAAGATTTGCTATATCCAATTTTAATATGTAGTAGCAAAACTCTCCATCAAGTTGACAGCTTTTTTTTTTGCTGGATAAAGTTGACAGCTTTGATTATGCTGTTCTAGTACAGTAATGATTAATCCTCCTCCATATAGAAGCTATCCATCTGAAGCTATAAATTTTTATGGATCTTTATAAATCGCATTTTTTTATTTAAATAGGACAGCTTATCTTTGTCATCGATATCTTTTTTTTTTTTTTGCTGAAACTTTGTCATCGATATCTAACAAAATGTCATCTAATTTGTGTCTAAAAAGAGTCAAACTTTGTTTAGATTCTCATCCATTTTGAACCACTTTACCAGTTGTATGTAAACAAATTTAACCTCAGCCTTAGATTCTCATCCATTTTGAGCCGATCAAGGAGAAACGAATTAAAGTTGTACTTCTTGTCTAGTACCTTCCCAGGCAGTATTGTTCAGCATAAGCTGATATTTGATTTAGATGGGCCTCACTTCAAACGATCAAATACTTTTACTTTACTTATTATTCATTAAAAAAAAATACTTTTACTTATTTATTTATTTTTTTACGATTTTAAAGGAGGATTTCACATACAACAAACCCGAAACCACTAAACAATGTCGGAATTTCCTATGACAAGAGAAGAACTCTAATCAACCAGTCATAGAGATAGATTTATTGATCCAAAAACTGTTTAACGAAGGAATGCATCAAACTTGTCCTTATTTTTACTAGGCCTATTAATTCATAATTACCTCGTTAAAACTGAATTATTCATAAATGGAAATATTTAAGCAGTTAAAGTGGATGATAGAAACTGTTGGGTTGTAGGCTTGTAGCTATACTAATAAAATCTATCTGGGAAATAAAATCTCTGATCCACATCTTCACATTATGCTTTATTTTTAATCCATTCCGTAAAACTAAGGCTGCTCTGTAATCTATAAAATGCTTCCGCTGCTGATAAGAGCTCCATAGTACCTAGTAAAATAGTTTTGGGTTAAATGGATGCAGTATCCTTTATAATTTCATTTAGGAGACAATATAATAAAATTTGACATTTAGTACCTTCTGTATTTTAAAAAAATTACAATGCAATTTAATTCTTAGTAATTTTGACAGAATTCGTTAAAAATAAACACATGTCTCACTGCTAAACAAATGTCTTGTCGTAAAATCCCGTTCTAGAATTTATCTTCCAATGCCAATATTGCTAAAATGCTAGATGTGTAACTTGAATGTTTGATTATGTTTCAATATTCTTAGATAATATCTTTAATCTTGAAACTGAATCATAAAAGGTTCCCATAAGTTCTGAGATAGTTGGAATCCAGCAATCCCTGAAGTGACTTAAAAAAGGCGAAAAGAAAAAAGCTCTAAAAACTGTTTAAAAGCAAACATTAGCCATTAGGGATATGAACTTTTTTAAGAGAGGGAAACTTATAAAGGCATATATATTCTTTATTTCTTTAACGGACAAAAATTGAAGCAATGGGGGTGTCTCAGTCTGTCTTCATTGTGGATAGAAGAATTGTTTTTTTATATTATTTCCCTTTTTATTTAATCCCTCATGGGTTGCCACAGTTGGCCTTCTTTATTTTGATCCAAATCACTATGTTTCTATTGCTGCAAGAGTAAGTACCCCATGTACTTATATACTTTGACAACCTCAATTTACCAAATAAGATCTAGACCTTTCACTTTTTATATTGTCCAACAATGTCTAATTCTTTTTTCATGAATATTTGGTTAATCCAACCAGTAATTCACATATTTTTATTAATCTTTACAACGGGCTCAAAATACCATATACATACACACTCAAATAGCTTACTATATAATTTGTATTAAAGTATATGAAAATTGATCTTCTAAAAATTCTAAACTTTCAGACAAAATGAATGCTTTATCGTATATCCTATATATACAGTAATTTATAGCGCTTTTAATGTTATATTTTCATAATTCGACAACAAAATTTTGTTTCTAAAGATGATAAATCACCAAAACTATAAAGGCAGTACTTTTGTGAGGGCTTGATTTTGCAAAACAGAGCAGTTTTATTCTTTTCTTTTTTAATTTTACTGTAATTGGTTTAATCAATCATGTAGCTGGGATTAAGATTATCATTTTAGTTAAGAGAACTTTGCTTTTAGTTTGATATGATGATCTTTACCAAACTTCAAGGACCTGAAAGATCGATTGACAGTTTACCATAAGTGGAAATCTTTTCTTTTCCTTTTGGCTTGTCACAAATGAGGCTTGCTTTTTGTTTGATTATATCGGAATAAATTGAGGTAAGAAATAAACAAATGAAGCCGAAACTATTTCGTTCATATATCGATAAACATTTATACATGTGACTGTGTCCATCACGGCATATAAAAAGATTAGACTTTTCTACCCAAAAAAAAATAAAAAGATTAGACTGATCGGAAAGCTAAACAGTCATTTTAAAAATATCACAATTTGATTGATGGAATTGATGGTTTTAATTAACTCTTATTAGATCGTGTTTGGTACGTTGGAAATGGAGACCCAATTGGATTGAAAAATCCGGTCTTTTTTTTATCAGGCTTTTGGTGAGCATCGGATTGGGATTTCTCAATCCAATCTTCGAATTCGGTTAGCCAGCTTAAAGGAGAGGCCGAATCTTCCTCGCAGACACGGAATAACAGTAAGCGGACTATGATAGCTTTCCCTCGACCACTGCCCTTCTTCAGCCGCGTCCTCAACTCTTTCCAGCAAAGCTCCCCCTTTCCACAGCTCCCCCTCTCCAAAAAAGCTCCACCTCTCCACAGCTCCCCCTCTCCAGCAAAGCTCCCCCTCTCCAGACCCAGTATCCCCTGTCCTCTCCAACAAATCCACGAAGGAACCCATATCAGCTCCCCCTCTCCATAGCTCTTTTCCCTTGTCCTCTCCAGCAGCTCGACAAAGGAACCCAGTGGTGCTACCCGTTTCCACAGCTCTTCTCCCTTGTCCTCTCCAGCAGCTCGACAAAGGAACCCAGTGCTGCTCCCCGTTTCCACAGCGCGTCTCCCCTGTCCTCTTCAACAGATCCATGAATGAACCTGATTTTTTCCTTGAGGTTAGTCATTTCGGATTTAAAATCGATGAAAACCAATTTTGCTAAATTATACCTTGAATTTTGGACTGGATCGTACTCAAATTGTAGGGTTTATTTTTGCTTGAATTGTAGCTGGATTTTTGCTCGAATTTTGCTGGATTTTTATAAGTCTTAAGGTTTGAATTTTGCTGGATTATACCTCGAATTTTGGACTGGATCGTGCACGAATTGTAGGGTTTATTTTTGCTCGAATTGTAGCTGGATTTTTGCTTGAATTTTGTTGGATTTTTATAAGTCTTAAGGTTTGAATTTTGCTGGATTTTTACTATAATCAAAAAAATATAAAATATATTGAAAAATTAAATTTTTATCCAATCCAGTACAGTCCAGTCTAAGACTGCACCAAACACAGTATATCATATCCGATCCAGTCCGGTCCTGCACCAAACACAGGACAGGATTTGAAAAATCCAATCTAGCATTATCCAGTCCGGTCCAATCAGCTATATCTGATCTAGTCCAATCCTGCATACCAAACAGACCCTTAATGTCCTCGTTTTATTGATGGAAAGCAAACACATAAAAAAATAATAATAATATAAAAAGTTTTGTATTTTATAGATATTTCTTCTCCCTTAGTTACATTTAATGATAAAAATATCGGTGAAAATATTGGTATAGATAGAAATATCAAATATAAAAAATACAGAAATATCGATAGAATATTAATGTCGATAAAAAAAATGATAAAATTTATATAAAAAATATAGAAATTTTTAATAAAACTTTAAAATATNTTTATAAAAAAATGTGAAAATTTTATATGAAACTTCAGGATATGCTTATTTATTAGATACTTTATCAATTTAACTATAAAAATTAAAAAAATATTGAGTGTAAATAATATTTCTCGTATAAAGAGACATATAACACTCGCTGACAGTAATAAAAAAATAATATATTAAGTAATAAATTATTTATTAATTATAATAATAATACAAATACATAATTACTTAAATATTATTCAATACCACATAGAATTTATTGATTGTTGAAATTTTTTTCTTATCCTCATTTTTAACAATGTATTGAGAAAAATATTGATAAAAAAATACATTTTCTTGATTAGTTTTGCATGTATTTGTTAATATGCCAACCATATAAATATTACATTACATTTAATTATCTTTGTTGATAGTCATGATATTGATATGATATTAGCTAGCTCTATACATAACTGTTGTCTGTTGATGGTTGAGCTTGAGAAAATATATATATATATATATAAGTTATTACTTGATATCATTCCATAAGCATCAATTGAATAAGAGTTATATTCATCTTTTAATACTCATTTTTTTGCTGTGACATTTTATTGTATATTTTTCTCTACATGTATAGTTTTTCCTACAACATCAATTCTAGGCTTACATTTTCTACTTTCATAATATTTATCTTGCATTGCATTAGTGTAATACTCTTACCACTAAATGGACTCAATATTTGTTGAATTTGTGATTCTTTCGTAACTATTTATAATATCACAAGAATATTCATTGATATCACCGCTTGAGAGAGTTACTATCAATAGTTTGAAATTCTGAATATATACTTCTGGAAAGGGCTAAAGCACAATGAGTTTTAGTTGGTTATCTCATAAGCTTTCAAAAAGAATCAACACTATTAGAACTTATTTCTTCAGCAATAACTCTTGAAACATTTATAACCTCATCTTCTGCTTGTAGAGTAATTTTTGGATCAGAATTTTCTTCGTTATCATTTAAATGAACTAGTTTAATCATTGATATATTTGATATAAAATTAAAAAAATATTATAATTTAATATTTTATAAAAATCCATAATATTTTTAAAATTTTATAAATAAAAAAGTGAATGAATATGTTTAAAATTTCCATGGATATTTCAGAAATTTCAATGGATATAGAAAAAATTTCCACAGAAATTATAGAAGTTTTAACTTAATTGTGAAGGAATTACCATAGAAATTTCGACAAAAATATCGGAGAAATATAAAAAATTTCAATAAAAATTATAAAAGATTTTATCCCTTTTTTTTAGTAGAAAATAATTTCAGTTTAAAAAAAAAAAAATTCACCAAAAATTTTGATTTTTCTATCTTGGCTATAGCAATATGCCTTTTGCTAGCTTAACGCAAATCCTGCCCATAACCAAAATTTGATCCTGCACTTGAGGGTGTAGCTCAATAGTAGAAGTCAGCTGAACTTTCACATCTGCGAATATGGGAGTTGAGATTCAAGTCTTGGTAGCTCCATTTGAACTCAAGTGCTCCTCTTCGCTGCTATCACACGAGGAGGAGGGAGTTTACAGTAACATGGGCCATCAGTGTGGATTCCTACTGAATTGAAAAGACGTCTGAGTTTGACCCACTCACTATATAATTTCTAGCTCTATTATCCCGTTACAAATAAGTCCTTTTTATTTTTACAAAAAACAAAAACCAAAATTTGACCCAAAAAAGAAAAAAAAATCCCATAACCAAACTTAAATCGATATCAATTGTCACGTAAGTCAAGAACATCGTGTTAATTTTATCTCTTTTTTATTTGTTTCTTTCTGACCTACAAAAAAGCAGAAAGATGTCTCCCACTACGGAGAAAAGATAACGAGTTTGGATAAAGAGGGTTTTTGTGTCTAAAACCATGTTTTTTTGATTTGATAGTTCTATAGATATTTGCAACAATTTTTCTCTAATTTTCTGGATTCTAAAACACTGAAACTGGAATTTTAATCAAATTTTTTTATTATTTCTTTTATTTTACCTATATAGAGAAAAAATTGGACAGGGGTTATGGTCCGCTTGCTGACTTAAAAATAAACAAAACAAAAGGGCTCCTAAATGTTTCCACTACCGTAAAGATTCTCTCCATAGATTTGACTAACCCTCCATGGTAGACCACATTTATCAACTTTAATACATGAGACATAAAAGAAAATTATGAAATTGTCTGTGACATTAGATAGAGATATGTAAGACAACCATAATTGCTCTCCCTGCAAAGTATGCCCAAGTGGGACGCTTTGGTGTTTATTAGCTTCTGAAGAAAACCATAATTGTCACAAACAGTCATGTGGGGGAGCGTTAATTTCCTGTTTGCTCATCTCTATCTCTATCTCAACTCAAAATCAAAATCATAACTTTTGAACTCATTATATGCCTTTGCTTTGCACTTTGCATCCATATTCAAGTACTGCAGAAGCAAACCAGAGAACAAATTAGCTCAAATTTTGTATAATTGTCAAACCCAAGAAGCAAAATGATATAGAACTGTTTTTGGCTCACTTAGAGGATTTATATATTGATAAATCTTAAATCTAGATAATGGTAAGTTTGAATTGTTTAGAGCTAGCTGAGAAATGAAAGAAATGAACGAGAATTGAGAAGGCCAAGTTGTAAGTTGCAACTAGCAAGAATAACATATATTATATATATCTGAGACAGAGAGAGTAAAAGCCAAGGTTTAATGATAGATGAGTTGGGCATTGGAAATTGCACACTAGTGTCAGTCAATAGACATTTCTATTCTCATTGAAAATGGTATTCATTAATCACCTGCCCTTCCTTCACCACTTACAGGCACTTCTCCTAATTATTATAATTCAAATCCCAATGTCTATCTTTTCCCACCAACAACACTCTACTTCTTGGAACCTGCTTCCCATGGTTTTGAATTTGACCAGCCCTAAGTTGCACTTGTCCACTTTTCATTTTATTTTGGCTCTTCTCAAAGTCAATCTTTGGCCATTTATGATCCTCTAAGTTTTTTGTTTTGCTTGGAATTAATAATCCTTTAGTTAAGCATAACCAAAAACAAAAAAATATATATCTCAGGAAAAACATATTTTATTTTGGCCATTTGATTGGAGAGAAAAAAATAACGGTGAAGAAAAAAGGTATCATCCTATATTCACCCTGACCCAGCTTACAAGTGACATTCGAAAAGGCTTCTTCTTTTATTTTATTTTTATTTTGCTAATAAATTAAATTTCTTGATCTAAATACAATGTTAACACAAAGCCCTAATTAGATTTTTTATTTAACCATACAAAACAATATTAATTTGGACCTCATAATATATATATAAAATGGTTCGTTCTCATATGATCTTCAACTTTTTAAGTAAAAATTTAATAGACTCGTCGAATTATAGTATATTATATATTTAATATGTTTTAATAATTCAACAGTTTTAAATAATTAAATCTAATTATGGTATAAACTTAATCAGTTAAAAATGTCTGTCATCCTCTGAATATATAAATATATATATTGACAAATCATGGAATACACGTGGTGGAATCAAAGCACGTGCGGAAGCAGCTAGTAGTCACGTGAGGAGCAAGCAAACTGCAGGTTGTTTGAGGAAGAAGTTTTGGAGGTGACAGAGAAAACTCCATTCCAGATCTCAGTGAAAGCTCTAACAATAATCCCATGGTGGCAAGGCGAATTCAGCTGCAAGAAACAGTTGAGAAGCTGTCGGAGATCGTCCTTCGAGTATATCTCGTTCTCCAATATCATCTGCAGCATCGAATGCCGAAAATCCAAATACGGATCGTCCGACTCTTTCTCCACCGCCAAGCTCTCGCCGCCCACTCTCCCCAACCCTTTCACGGTCTTTGCGTCGGCGCTTTCGACGTCGGAAAACTGAGAAGAGTCCAAGTTCGGAGAGAATGTGGTGGTCGTCGTCGCGGCGTCGTCTTTTTCCCATGAGCTCGAGGACGACGACCGGTACTCTTTGCGTTTCCGGTACGCGGAGCTTCTGGTTTTCGGTTTCGGGTGGAAAAGAAAGGAAAGTTTCGGCCTTCTGCAACTGCAGCCTAGGTCCACCGAGACCGTGTTCAGAATCAGCTTCTTTCTGGTGGTGGACATGGTATGGAGAAAAAAAAACAAGTTTGTGACTGAGTCTGTGAGCGAGCGAGTGAGTTGGAAGAGAGCGTTTGACCGAATGGACTGTGGAAATGGAGAAGCTTCTTTCTTTAAATTAAGTGTCTGCATGTAATTTAAGCTCTAGGAGGGTCCCACTTGTTAAAATGACACGTCTGTGAGTTTTTATCTATCACAGCATTAATCTGGACCTCACACTTTGCAAAACCTGAAGAGTTGATAGAAAATGTATATAAGTGTGGTTGATTGGTTTTTGAGAGTCAGAGAGTCTAATGATGGTTTTTTTCCCCCAAAATATTAGGGTAATGGGTCATATCATGGTGTACTTTGGCGTGATGAAAAGGTAAGGAAATTCGTGCTGAGGGTTAAGCTTAATTATATTAAATTAATGTTATTTTAGAATGATTTAATACTTAAATTCTTTTTGTACCTATAAATATAATCAGCTGGCAATGTGGAATCTTTTACTCAAGATATAATTAGGAGTGTGTTTTCCAATTACAATTTTTTTCTTCTCTTTTAAAGAAAGTAGACCATCCCAAGAGGTGCAAAAGTACAAAATTTAAAGCGTACACCCGCACTTAAAATCCTTTCGGGATTTTTGTACCCGATTGCATTATTTGGATCTTATATGGAATTTCTACTGCTTACAAAATCCCACAAATTTCAAAAAATATTTCGCAACGGGAATATTTTTTCATAATTCCAATCCCCATATGTAAAAATGACTTGTGACAACTGCAAGTTGCATTGGTAAAAGCCAAATAATAACCCAAATCTAAACTTTTTGTTATATTTTGGCTAAGAAATCCAAGCTTATATCTACGTTAATGTACATAACTTTTTGCAAATTGAGTGAAAATAAAATATAATTGTATATATTGATTACCAAACTATACATATATATAATTGTATATATTCGAGCATAGCAGTTTGAAGTTTCTCTATTTGACTAAAGGTATAGATTTAAAAAAAATAATTAAATTAAATTTATAAAACTCAATTGGAGTTTTTGCACTGTGCATTACATAGCCCCATAAAGTCACGGGACCAACAAAAGAGGGAGAGCCCAGTTCAAGAATAACCGACCCCATATATCTTGGTTTGTTTTTCAGCTGGTTGTTTTATCAAGTTATCAACAGTTCATAGAATTATTTATATTTATTTACGCACTATTTTTTTTCTTTTTTTTTTCATCCATTAAATTCCTATCACAACAACAATCACATCTTTAATATCTATTTTTATTTTGTTTTATTTTCTCTCATTATCTACTGCTACCAACCAACAACCAGTTTAAATGTGTTTGTCTATGAGGAAAACATAAAGCTAAAAAGAAGAAGAAAAGAGTATGCATATAAAGTCCGCTTTAACTGTAATAAAAGACGAACCAAGTGGCTATAAGTTATAACCCCTATAGATTAAAAAGAGATGCCATTTGGTATACGAAAATCTTACAGTAACCGATTAATAATTTACTTTATCTGCACACTAACAGAAAAAAGCAATGTTTCGTTTTTGCTTTTGATTTTTGCTTTGCTTTTCTGCGTGCATTGCAGTCGTTTAGTTATATTAAAAACACAAAATATGTATTTAGAATTATAAAAGGCATAGAAATGCTCCAAAATGTACTGATATATATTATTAACTTCTGTAAACAAAGATTTGCATTAACATATTTGAATAGCAAGAAAGATTTGCATTAAGCGTCTAAACCCTCCATACTTTTATGACTAAAAAGATACTTAAACTAATAGTCTCCTGCCAAAACATATTTGAATCTTACTGGCTTGATCTTGGCATTTGATTCTTGATCAAGCCTGCTACATATTGTGCAGCCCACAGTGAGCCAGCCTCAGTGCAACTGAAAGCATGGGTGTGACCCTCTCTCTCAATAGAGAGAGCAATTTCTGGGACCTCCTTGGAAATCTGTGGCCATTAGAAATTACCCAAAAAAACCAAATAGTCAGATTGGATAATAGAGCAAAGCTGAAAACATCTCGATCAAGTCACACTTGCTCTATATGCTTTTAAGTACTAAATTACCAAACTAATGGAATATGACAAAATTCCGCAAATATGTTTAAACCCCAAGTAATCCATGCAGAAAGTTCTGGGCGTGCTAGAGTAGGGGAAGAAGGAAAGAGAGGAATCATGTTCCCAGAACCAAATTAACAGCATAGTTTCTTAACACAGCGACATGTTGTTTTCGACACACAGGCACAGAAGCATAACATCCTCATGAATTTAAGCTTAACCTTTAAAGTAATGGTAATAACAACATCGCTCACCTCTTCATGCATTTGAAGTGGACCCCAGTGATCATCGACACCAAACAGAAATGCAATTTTATCTCGCTTGGCCCTCATAAATGCCCAATCTGGTGTTTCAGAAAGCTAGAATAGGGACTATAGTCAGCACATAACTGTTTGTAGTTTAACTTTCCAACTCTGTAATGCTAATTGCTATCATTAATTTGCTGCAGAGATATTAGTCATATAGTTCCATCTAATCTCAACTAAAGGACTAGCATATGAATCTCAGTCAAAAGCAGGATTTTTACCTTTTTGAATTCTGTCATTGCCATAAAGAGAATATTCCGTATGGTATGGTACTGTCAGGTTCAACACAAATGTTAATGCGGTAATATTAAGAAATCCCCCTTGTGTGCACAGATGATGAGTGCAGTTCCATAAGTATATATATTGGTAGAAAATCCAACTAAAGTGCAGTTGAGAGATAAAACAAATGCCATACAAAAAATAAAACAGATAATCTGATATAGAAAAAGAAGGAACACAAGAGTATTAAATAAACTTGGTGGAAAATATATCTCTGACCTAAACAGATGATACAAGACAAACATTACCTTTACCAAGTGTGAGCAAACAGAGTCAATTGCAGTGGCTGACCATGACTTCCCAAAAGACCGTTTCACAATTAACCTCAAGGCACAGATTGGTAACATTCCCAACAATGCTACAATAGAACAAACGACCAAACATACAATTGGAGACCTGAAACGCACTATTTTTTAATATTAATCTCTATGATGCCTAGGTGTCTCATAGTCAAAGTTAAGAGTATAGGAAAACAAGTTTTCCATGGAACTAACCAATGTACCGTATGCATTAGAAATCTAGAACCGATTAAATTACCAATTGTCAAATCATTCATTTACGCTCAATAAATTTAAAAACCATTTATCCCAAAATAGAAATTTAAGTGCAAACAGACACCAAGACAAGTAGGCAGGAAAGAAGTAAAACTAAAAAGAAATAGCTCACTTTTACAAACGACTGCATGTACATAGAGTCGTTAAGATGCATTAAACACATAGTAGAGGACTGAGAATTGTGTTATTCACAAGAATTTTAAAAAAGAAAATATCTTACGCTGTAGTTTTCCCAATAATAGATTGCGTCTTGGATTGTTGATTCAAGGCCAAAAACGGATATAGTCCAATGCAATATCTCACCTACAATGTCAAGAAGAGAAGTCAGGGAACTAGTTTTCATGGTTATATACATATGAGAGGTGGCACAAAATTACTTAACAAAAACAAATTAGCATAAAGTGGTTGTCACCTTCTCTTGAGCTCTCTTAAACAGCTCAATAGATATATATGAACCGATGGAGTGCCCAACCTTCAGCAGGAAATTAAATGTCAGTTTCAAAAATTATTAAGTCAAACAAATCAATTTCCAAAGTTTCTACATGCTTTACTGAAACGATATGAAATCACCGTGAAATAATTGAAAATGTTTCTTTTACTAAGTTGATGATAACAGAAATAGAAAGGATCGCTTCCTCAACAAGACTTTCAAATACACATACACAAAATAATAATAATAATAATAACAACAAAAAAAACAAAAGAAAAACAAAAAAACAAAGATTAAAATAGACCTAGCTAGAACCGAAAATTACTAACTCCTTTTCCATCATCTTATTTATCAAAGATAGGAAACCCTATAAAGAGAGTCAAACTGAGCAATTATCTTATTAGTCTTGGTACTTTTTTTTTTTACAAACACAGTAAAAACAACACCATAATTTGAAACTAGAGGCAGGAAGACCATAATATTATATGATAAATAATATTGAATCTGAACATTGTTGCATAAGTTCATGAAAAGCCAGCATGACTTCAAACAAATAATTTACTTTTTAACCCTCTTCTCCATAAAATGAAGCTCTTTTGAAAGGCCAACGTCACATTGAGTAGAAGAAAATGAATTAATGATAAGAATATGATCCCACCAATACTATGGGAACTTTATCATTTTGCAATTCCTGTTTGATGAAGTCCATCTGCAAATGGAAATTATAGTTATATATGAGAGACAAATTAATAAAGCAAACCAGTCTCAGTGAAGAAAAAATTGGTGGAATAATGCCAAAATAAATAAATAAATATATATATATATATATATATATATATATAATTCTACCATAAGGATATCCTAACGAAAATTCCATGCAGATTATCACTAAAACACTGTTTTCAGGGACAAAGTTGAAAGTTGTTGCCGCTGAAAATTTGTTTTAGGACAAAGTTGTCGCTGAAAACAAGCTTTTCTAACAATCCGTATGGAATTTCTATCTGCATATCCTGACTATATATATAAAATCTTCGAAAGACCAAGATAGGGTTCCAAGTAGAACAAATAATTTGACTTGTACATAAAATAATGAATATTTATACTTTCAAGTGTCAATTTAGTAACTAGGAATTCAACTTCACAAGTCTGTCAACATTGGGAACTTTGACTTAACATGTGCAAATCAATTAATAAAGTACAATGGAACTGCAACAGTAATGGCACTAAATCCATTTGAGTTACATTAGGACAGGAGGGACCATAACATTTTGCTAACTTGTAGACATATTCACAGGTCACTATTCACTCTATCAAGACCTCAATTTGTCAGAACTGATCAAGCAAGCAGAAACTCACCTTATGATTAATCTGTTCTTGCAATGAAAACAACCTTCCATGCTCCCAATCCTTACAAAAAGGGATGTTCATATTAAAAGATATATCATGCCAAGAAATACAGGGAAAACATCATAAAAACAAGTTCCACCGCACAAGGTGCTCCTTATAGCAAGCGGTGAGCTATTTAATTTGTCAAACTAAGTAAATTATGCATGAAGAACAAAGCAGAAATATAAGAGAACTAAATAGCTAATCAACACACATTTTCAAGTACCATGTACAATACCTAAATTATGAACCTCCAATCTCCCTTTAACTACTCCCTAATTAGCTTCTTCTTTTTTTAAATTAATGTTCATACTGTTCAACAGATTTATCAAAGAGCTCTCCAGACAAAATTTTCCAGGTGCCTAAAAATTTAAAGTCATAGTGATATGTATGGCAGATGATGGGTAAGAAACAAAACTTATGTAAAGGATAAATCTGATTTGTGCTAACAAAACAGAAACAAAATGCAGTACCTTCTTTGTATGAGATACGTGCCCAACAGCTGGTAATGCACACCAAAAGAAAAAATAAACGAAACAGACAATTGTTAATTAGTAACCAAAATCTAAAATATGTAAAATACATAAATAAACGAAAGAGGAGTTTCTGCCTCTTGCCTGTCACAGATACAGTTCCTCCAAGCAACTCATAAAGTGATTCCACAAAATCTTTATAAAATGAAACGACACCTGTGGTAACCATCAAACCCAAATCCTAACTCATAACAAACGAACAAAAACCCAATATCGACGTACTCTAAACCCATACAGACCTGGATTTCCAAGGATCAGTAGAACTTGAAATGTTGGATCACCAGCTTGAACCTCCAGTAACTCAGTTGTGTAACTAAACATGAGAAAAAACAAAAACTTAGAATAGGTATTGGATAATACAATCCACCCAAACAACCAAAAAAATAAAAGGAAACAATGTACCTGGAGACATTGCATAAACGGAAATTAGCATGCCTTCTAATTTTAGACTGTAAAACGTCTTGACCCATTTCTCTTCTTGCACAATCTGATCTCCTAGCTGCCCTTAAATTAGAAATCAAGAACTGGGACTCATTCTCAAATATCGTATTTACTATTTGGTAAGCACATACACGTGACAAGCAGAGTTTAATAGAAATAAAAAAGCTTGAACCAATAATATACACATTCACGTTTAGCACTGCCAAGAAATCTACGAGAATTTGATAAAGCGAGGCGTAGAATTATTAACTAATACCTGAAATGGAAGCAGGGGGAGATGGGTCTGGAAATGGAAGAAATAAAACGAATCATTATAATTATATAGCATATATCGTATTTTTATCTTTTTATATATTTATTTTAATTAATTTAGCCTTACGATCTATGCGGGGGAAAACAAGGGACGTGCTTCTAAAACTTGGCCGCAGAGGTGTCCCAGAGGTATAGCTACTCGTGTGCACTTCTTCGCCATGTATGTTGGTCGGACAAGGACCGGTGTATTAAGTAGGTCACAACGGTCCGTTACTTTTATCCACCACGGAATTGGATGGCCTTTTGCTAGTAAAATGTAGCTCGTCGATATTATACGGGCTTACGATCTCTGATATCCTACGAACTTCATTTGCCTGGGCGATNAGCCACTCGTGTGCACTTCTTCGCCATGTATGTTGGTCGGACAAGGACCGGTGTATTAAGTAGGTCACAACGTTCCGTTATCGTTTCTGATTTTTATCCACCACGGAATTGGATGGCCTTTTGCTAGTAAAATGTAGCCCAGCTCGTCGATATTATACGGGCTTACGATCTATGATATCCTACGAACTTCATTTGCCTGGGCGATACGATAGCTATGTTGGGCCAGATTTGAACTAAACGAATTTGTTTTATTTTTTATTATAAAATATTACATTCAGGGGAAAAAAAAAAGTATATATATAATATAATATTAGTAACTAATTGGTTTGGTTATTTGTTTGCCTTTTTTTAATATAAACATTACAAATAGGTAGTAACAAAATGTTAATTTTGTGAATTAAAGTATTTTGAATTTTCAAAGAATTTTCAGGCAATCACTTCGTTTTACTTATACATAGATTTTGAAAAAGAGATATATGAAAGGAACCTCTAAATTTAACATAATGCATCTATAATAGCAAGAGTCCATATCGTCAATAATAAATCTTGGACTGTGGATGATCAATTATTGGATTGAACCATAATATTACGTTAATCTAACTCCAACTAAGACTTTAAACACTAAAAGCATATTCAATTTTCACTATCTTGATAATTTTTTTTAAAAATTTTTTCACCTTTTTGAAATGAAATTTTAAATATAATTTTATATTGATTTAAAATCTAATTTTTTAAAACTCAAGTCATCATGATTTAAAACTAACTAGATATATATTTGTTTGGTAAACAACTAGCTATATATATATATTATCCAATAGCTTGTATAAATAAAGTTGACTTAGAACCGGTAAACTTGCATGGATTAGAGTGTTTAGTAATACCCTTATTTATAAACTTCCCGATGTATCTTATCAGCAATTTCGCTGAACATGCCTGGAAATTATTAAGTTAAAGAGGTTTATAGAAGAAAATTGATACAAACGAGGAAGAAATATAGTTTAACTAATTCAAAAAGACTAACTAGATATGACCTATCATATGAAAAGCATAATTAATTATAGTCTTTTAATTAATTATTGTCTTTTTATTTTTAGTTAAATTGTATATTTTTTACGAACGTTTATCCAGACCAAAAGATAATAAAATTAATTATCTCAATCCAATTTAAAATCATTAATATAGGCCAATTTAATGGTTTTTTCTTTTTTTTTTTATAAATAATCCTATAGACGAGAATAAGTCTATAAAAATATTTATCAAAATGATGTGGTGCAATGATATATATTTCTTTTAATATAGATAAATGAATTTTTAAAAAATATGATTATAAAAAAAATTATTTAAATGATAAATGTAATTAAATATAAACTAATAATATAATGACATTTATTATTAAAATTTGACTTTTTTAAAAAAATTGATTTTTTTTAAATTTGACTTTTTTAAAAAATTAATTTTTATAAAAAATAAATAATGTCTAATAAAATTTTTATAAATAAATATTTATTTTCACAATGTCTATGTCACAGATATTCAGACATTATTATTAAAGAGCAATTTTATTGAAATTAGTACATTAATTGGTATTTACTCATATGTGAGTGTTACCATAATAATTTGTCAGTCAAAAATCTCATTAATTATTTGATGCGTCTTCAATAGATTTAGACAAAATATATGTAATAACAGTAACATAGCTAATATGATTTTTAATATATGATAATCATTAGATTAACCCATGAAGTAAAGGTAAAAAATTGACGGGAGACTCCAATGATAAAAGAAGAGAAAACTTTAAGTATTTTTAGAGTATCAAATTTTTCAAACACAATTATACGGGATTTGTTTGCCCTTGCATGATTATAAGGAAAGAGAAAATTTTTGGTACTCCAAGTACTAACTTTTCCTCTTTGCAAAAAAAATAATAATAATAATAATAAAAAATAAAATTACTAACTTTTCCAATTACAATTCGTGTGTGAGGCTCATCAGAAACACTGGAATTTTTTCCGTAAATAGCCTTATGACTTTTTTTGATGAATAGCCGCATGACTGCGTATTGGCGGTGGTTAACTATATGGCATGGAGTCGACATGTTTAATGGTAGTTAAATAGTTCATCCACCTTTTCCTTTTTTTAACTTTATTTTTTTTCCATTTAGTTTATCCCAGTCATAGATTCATAGACTTCGTTTAGTATAATTTTTTAGTAGAATGGATAAGAAAAAAGAAGTAGATTGTTATTTTGTATCCACTGACTATTCAATATTTAGTGATTTAACCGAGGAAAGTTATTAAATCCAATTAACTCATTTAAGATCTCAACTGAATATGTAAATTTATGCTCATACATGAATCAAAGATAAGCCAAAAAAAGGATAAGATTCTGTCTTCCTGTCGGCAATTGTTTTCTTTTTTGTTTTTTAAATCGTTCTTTGTATTGTATTTTTTTATTGAACAAATTCTTTTTTTTTAATTAAGTATTTTTAAATATATTTTATTTCAAACATTTTTCAATGCATATTTAAAAGAAAAAAAAAAGTTCAATTAATAATTTAAATAAGCATTATTATTTATGATTTTTTTCCCTGTTCAAAGACAAGCTCCAGCCATGGTAAAAATATATTTATCACCCAAAGAAAATGTAACAACCACCATAGAAGGAGCTAAGCTATAAAAAAAAATGTAACAAAACATAAAATATTGATCCAAGAATATTGCCATAAGATTTAGTGGTTCTCCCGAAAAGCACTAATGCTTTACAACTAAAATTTATTACTAATTCTTTTAAGACTTCAAAATTCAAATCATAAACTTGAAATATAGAATTAAAATGCTTGCATTTGATCATATAAAATTACAAGAATATACTACCTCTTGAGAAAGAGGACTAGATTTGAGTGGAGTGGGGTGGGGTGGGTTGAATCAGAGAGACCAAAGGAGTTTTTTGAGAAAATAAAAGAAATGAGTTTTGGAAAATGAGATGGATCAGATTTATTTTTTTTACCCACTCCATCGTGGGATTGTGGGAAACCAAGGAGATTTCAAAAGTTTTTTTAGGAGATCACAGAAAATCAGTTTGGTGAGAAAAAAGAAGTAAGCAACCAAGTTCTCATTGTTGCTGCTTTCCTCGCCACCCAGTCCATCAGCACCTCTGCTGCTGGCCTTCCTCGCGGCCCACTCCTCGTTGCTCAGGAATTTCACCAAGCAAGCAATCAAGTTCCTCAAAGTACCATGATCCGAAACTAAATAATTTTTAGTTAAGAGAAAGTTGGATTTAAAGAGAATAGAGAGAATAACTATTTTTTTTTAGAGAGTGAGAGAGAATGAGGAGAGAGAAAAAAATGGAGGTGAGAGAAAAAAAGAGGGAAAGAACAGAGACATAAGAGAGAGGAAGAATAAAATATACATTAAATGATTTTTTTACATTAAATAAAATAACATAACTTCGTTAGCAACAGGAGTATTTTAAAAAGTTTTTAAAATTTAAAAATCGTATTTAAAATTATACTAAACTACAAAATTGGTTTATAAAATTTTTCCATAAAATTAATTATTTTTTAGTGTGTGCTGATAAGAATTAGCAAACAGGCAATTGATCTCTATAAAATTATTCTTTTTGCCCATTAAACTTTTAGTATTTTTTCCATAAAAATCAGCCTATATTAATTAGGTGATTGTCAAACATTTTATATGATTAATCGGTGGACTAATACCAAAACAAAAATAAATAAATAAAATAAAAATTTTGATATTTGTTGCCATTAAGGTCATTAATAAAATGGCAGTTTATATAATAAATATTAACTAAAAATATTTATTTTTATTTAAATTTTTTAATGTTAAAACTTATAAGACTCTTAAACAGTGGCTAGATGACAAAAAGCAAATTCCAACAAAACACAACGCAATTTGACAACAGCCTTTGTCCACGTGGCCATCCTTTTTTTTTTCCCCCCCCTGGTTGAATGATTGGACTATACAATCAGGGATAGTCTTCCCTCCCTCTTTAAAATAATACAAATCACCATCTATATCCAATAGATACCAAAGAAAAAAAAATCTATATCCTATGGTTTTTTCATTCAATTTATTATTGTATGAAAACGAAAACCAAGATGCTTCTTCAAATCATCAGAAGGGCCTATTACCAAAAAAATCAGAAGAAGGGCCTTCTAGACGAATATAGTCATACATTATCCCCTGGAAAGGGCTTGTGCTATTTGTTCTTGTCAAATAAATAGTATTATTTCCTTCCACGAGTTTACAGCCAGGAACATCTATGTTGAATAGCCAGTAGAGACCATGAATTCCATGTCTGGCAATGGTGTTGTCCTTCCCAATTACTCCACTAGAAAAATCAGGAGGGTTTGCTTTTGGGTCATTGATCCGAACCTTCAGCAACAAAAAAATTGTTTTTCAAAATCAGTTGCATATGTTTCTGAATATGGATCAGTATTGTCGACATGAATATTGACATACATAGAAGAAAAAATGTAAGTTCACAGTGTTACACAAACATGCACTTGAGTTCATTCTTGCACATGAAGTGCAAATATATAAAGAAAAATAAGTTTGATTATTTTCTCTATATTTGTTATACATATGAAATATGTTAAAGGTGATCTCTTTGACATACTTGCAATTCAGAATTGTGTGCAGTTGCAAGTGCTATTCGCAACTTATAGCTTTCACTGTCTTCCACAGCGTCGAGACCAAACCTTATTTGCCATGTAGTATCATGGTATGTATTATTGTCTACCTTCCTGCATACAAGCAAAAGTTTGTGAGGCCAAAGCAAATTTTCAAATTTATAAAGGTCAATATTGTCAAAATGGCAGATCTTAAATGAAAAATGGTGTGAAAAACAAACCTGGTGACTTGAGCAAAAAACCAATCCTTTTTGTAGTCATTGAGGCCATTCGTGTAAACTAAGTCAGTGTCAGGATACAAATCTGTGTATCTTTCCCACAGTCCATATTGCCTAAACCTGCCAATTAAATCAATATTAGTCTGATTAAATTACATACACTCTTGAAGAAACAAATATGGTACTCCAAACTAAAGGAAAAATCATAAAGACAATTAGCATTCACTCCAGTGTGCATAAGTTCTCACATACTTGTCGGTATGATTGACATAAAGTTTGTTGATGTACTTTGGGTTAGGATCAGGAACAAAAAATTCTGCAGCAGTGCGGTCTGGAATGCCTATTTCCCAGAGAGTTGGTCCATCTCTTGGAGGCTCATAAACGAGACTACCAACATCCACTTCAACACCTGCAATAAAAATGACAAACATAATTTTTTTGGAAACCAGAAAACCAATTCAAGATTCATGAATCCAAACAAGAAAATTTTCTGTTTTTTTCCCCTTCATTCTTTTGAAGCGAGAGAACAATACCTGCAGTAATTGTAACAAGAAGACCATATCTATAGTCACTGATAAAACCAGGGACCCAAGCATATAGATTATAGTCGCCTACTCGTGTCTTGTTAATAGAGAAATAGCCATTCTTGTCTGCTCTGGTCCAGAATTGATAACCCTGCAGGTTGAAGTTTTTTCCTAATTTGTAACAATATGAAATTTTATTTCGAAGTGAAATACGGTTACTTTGTAATGTAAAGACTAGAGCCCAATGTTTGAACCCAAGTCGCCTTTTTATAGGACAACTTCAACATTATTAATTAGCCAGAAGGAGAACATATATGTATATACCTTGGCTTCTCTTTGCCAAGATCCAACATCCCCTGGGGCTGCCAACCCCACAAATGCACCGTCAGCAGGTATCTGTTCCTTGCTAACGTACCTATATAAAAGTGTAATATTTAAAACCATGTTAAAAAAAAAAAGAAAAAAAGAAAAAAAAGTCTTATAAAATCAGAACAAAACGAATTAAACAAAACTCCTGCTTAAATTTTGTTTAAGTTCAAACATTTCAAATTTCGTATGATAACATAATTTTAAATTTGTCTTTAATTTCCAGTTTCTACTGCAATAGCATTATGTTTAGTATTTGGATTCCAGCAAGGAAATAAAAAAACAACAAAACGTGAAATTCTTAGAAATTTCCAGTGGAAAATAGTAATGAACATTTTTTCCTAGTTCTCATGAGAATAATAAGAACGAAAATTCTATTCAAAACTCTAAACTCTAAACCTTGCATAAGATCTGTCAAAGGAAGAAACATTAACCCAAAATGAAGCTAGAAACTAAAATAAAAATCATGCATTGGTTCTTTGCTGAAATAGAAACAAAATTCTGAGTTTAATTATGCTTGAAAAAAAAATTATTAATTTAACAAAAAAGAGGCTAAAGAGTAGAAATTAATAACCTGTCATGAACTAGTAATCTGCCGCTAATGTTACCTCGATGATCCGATTTTGGAAACTCATTGGATTCCAGAAAATCATAGGGCCAGCTCTCAACTTCAACCTTCATCTGAAAAAAAATAAAAAATAAAATAAAATTCCAATTCACCAATCAAAACCTATGAAAATCCAGAAACCAAATGCTAATTTTCATTTTGTTAAAGAAAGAACCTGTTTTTTGGCGTCCTCCCACAATTTTTCAAGTGGGTCAGCTTCTCCATTGGACAAAGAATTCATGTACATAAAAATTGGACCATAGACTTTCTTCCATTCCTCGTCATACCTAAATTTCATTATCAAATCCTCTCCTGAATAATGGGTGCTGTGAAATATCTGATTTCCGCCCATTTTCCAATCAAAAAAGTCAAATCAATTTCAATAAAAGTCGGGGGAAGCAAAAGCAAATCGGTTTCTAAGAAATACTACTCACAGCAAGGTTGGTGGGACCCACATGGGAGGTGAGGCACTGCTTGAGGGGCCCACCGGATCTGAACTCATCGCCCGGAGTGATCTGCCAGAATCCGACGCGCGGGTCCCTGGATATCCACCCATGAACCCGATTGTCTTTGTTCTCGATTGAATACTGGTATTTGTCATCCACCTGCAACACCCACGTCGGTTCGCATAGATTTTCGTCAGCGTTTGGGGAAAAACATTTCTGAGATTCTTTGGAAAAGGGAAGATAAAGAAAGAAAGAAATTATAATGTTAGTCGAAGAAGGAAATTAAAGAAATGGGAATGGGAATTATTGACGGAAGAAATACTTCGCCTTTGAACTCCGGCTCGATGGGATTCACGAGAAGAACAGCTTCAGGGTAAGCTAATTCTTGGCCTCTGTCTGCTTCTCTGTCGTCGGGAAGGGGCATATATCTCTCCCTGCTGTCTGCTATGGCCATGTAGTGAAACCTGAATATATTTATCCATGTATTTACATTTCAAATTCAATATTATTTAAATTAGCTTTATTCTTTCTGTAATATTTTTTTCTTTTTCTTTTTGGATTTACAATTATTTATGACTTTTTAATATTAAATAATATGATATTATTTTATTAAATTTATTATATCATATAATTAGATATTAAAATTTTAGTTAATAAATTTGATATTTATAACAGTTTTGTTTCTATATTTATGTTCTTAATTTATGTTATATGCATGTGCAAAAAAACCAAATTCTTTTTTTCAAAATAAAACCTTTTTTCTTATTTCAGAAAGGTAAAACAACACAAATATTAATGACCATTCTGGGAAATTAGAAGAACTTTAACTTGACGAAGATAGTTTACTTTATTCGTACAACTTTTTAATTATCACTGTATATATAACATATAAATTTTATAGTCTAGATATTTTATTTTTTAAAATAAAAAATATTATTAGTTATAGTTTTGCTATTGATAATATATTTTAGCTATGAAATTGTCCAATCTGATATTCACACCGTAAGTACATAAATATAATATTTAAATACAAAACAAAATTAAAAGTAATTTGGGGACTATGGCCCTTGGTTCACCTTAGATGACACAAAACATTTGTAAATTGTTTTGCCTGTAAGTATATACACAACAAAATTCATTTGCAATCTGTTTTGCTTATTATAATTATATACACAGCAATTACAAATTTATTTATTTTTCTTTTGTAACATTGCGATTCAACTTTTTATTTTCGACATTTTAGTTTTTACATTAATACAATCTGAAATTTATAAACCTTATAATTAATCTTTTACTATTAATATATATTAGTATATTTTTAGGTGTTGAGACACTTTGAAAGCTGAGACAGAGGCAAAAGCAAAATTAGTTCAAGTCATTCATGCATGCCCAAAGAAAAAATCCTCTTGTATTAAATGGTTATAACTTACAAGAGACTGTTTATGAAATTTATGTTACGAAGCAATAACTATAATACTAATAATGATAATAGAAACCAAAGAAGTGTATAATCATGTTATTCACACACAAAAAAGTGCATAATAATGTTTGGTCCAAAAAAAAAAGCGTTTGATCATGAAAATTTTAAGTGGGCCAAGCCGTTAAAAGTTCTAAACGTATAATCATTAATTTTCTTACAATTTATAAGATTTAATTTATGATTTACATTACAATTTAAGAAAATCCGCATCATCTATCCTATTTAACAAATAATAAAGGTTTTTAAGTTTCTTACTCATCAAGTAGCTAATTTATAATCATGCATGGATTGTCAAGCTAGCGTATAGTAACAAATCTAAACATATAATGTATCTACAAGTTAAATATATATATATATATATTTAGTTTTCTACTAATTAAATATATTTTTAATCCAATAACTATTATTTTTTACTTATTATTAAATGGATCTTGATCTACTGGTACAAAAAGTTAGTAAAATTAATTTTTAGTAAACTAATTACTTAATTAAACTAAGCGAAATTTGTTAAGTAATCTAATTAATTGATTAAACTAAGTATAATTAACTTTAATTCACCAAAAAGTTAAATTAATTTGAGCAAAATTAGAAAGTAAAATATATGAAAGTACATACATGTCTTTTCTGAGCTTAAAAGCAATCCTTGTATTCGTAAGGTTGAAAGCAGGCCATCCCTTCACGTGTTCATAAATGCCATACGAGTAAAAGCCCGAAGAACCACGAAGCACTGTAAATCTTCCAAAATCAAATCCATGCATTAATTCATTTTCCTTCAAAATCAACACTCTTTTTTGCCACAAATTAATTAATTAATTTATTTATTTATTTAAAACAAATTAATTTTATGTTAAAAAAAAAATTGAATGAATTAGGCACCTTTTGTCAATGTTCAAGGGAACGAGCTTCCCTTCCAAAGAGAAATTCCAGGTTCTGCTGAATGAAACTTCTATTTGCTCCTCATTTTCCACCATTACCTTAAAATCTGTCCCTTCAAGCCTGCATTGTGACAAAGTTTTTATTTATATATTTACTTTTTAATATTGGATTAATCTTATGGATGATCTAAAATACCGAAGTATAAAATCCAAAATGTAGCTTTACAAATTTATATAGCAATTATAGTTAATGAATATATATAATATAGTAATTAATACATTAATTAATTAATACCTGTCCAATGAACCCTTTTTTCCTGTACTTCCGTTACCAATCCAAACCAAGTCCCAGTACCTACATTTTGATATATAAAATGAAATGAAGGGGAAAAACGTAAATAATAATAATAATAATAATAACAATACATGCAGCTCATGCAATGTTTTTTAATTGGAAATTTTCATTAATTAATATCTCATTTAAAATTAAGATAATTAACTACATGAAATCACCAAATTTATACTTACTTTTCCTAAATATATAATTCTTCCAAATTAACTATCCCTAAAAAAAAAAAAATATTTTCAAAATTGAAAAGAAAAAAAAAGGTACTAAGGCAATTGAGTGAGGAAAAAAGAAAAAGAGGACAACAAACACTCAAAGCATATATATGCACACACACACACACAGAGTTTTAAATCATAATGTTTGATTTTTATTTTTTTTATTTTTTTTTTATTTAAGCTGAATTTTACTATTTTTGTTCAAGTAATAAAATGAAAGATCAACTAATCTTAAAAAAGTCAGGTAAACTAACTGTGTATTATATATATATATATATATATATATATATATATATATCAATTAACTTTTTATTTTGGGAAATAATCAATATTCAGAAAGAATTATATACGTACCCTCTATTAAATTCTGGATTAAGAACTTCAAGCAAATTGTCAACGCCATTATAGCTTATTCCGGTGATTGCTCCCTCCGGTTTTGATATATTCAATCGAACTATGTCGTTATCAATCACCACCTTCATATGTTAAAACAAAAACAAAGAAGAAAAACAAAATAAAGAAGAAAAACAAAATTCAAAAACAAAGAAAAAAGCCAAATAATTAGGTAGGAGAGATTACATATTGGTCGTGGATAAGAAGTTGCAGAGGCGAAGAGAGGGGAGGGGAGGCAGAACAGTTTCCATTGGAGGAGGGAATTAGCTGAAGCTCAAGAGAATCACGGGTGGCGATACAGAGAATGATGATGATAATAACAGAGAACAATCTTGCTGTGAGCAATACGACGCCGTTTGAGAAAGACATGTGATTGTCCTAGCATTAGCATCAAAAAGCCAAAGAGGGTTGGAAGTCGTAGTATATGTGAGTTTGTTAGTTAGGACCCACTTATCCCTTCATCTAGAAACATAAAGTTTGCTTGATAGCCGGTTGATGAAACTCGATCGGTGCGATATTATTAGGTGATTTTGTTTATTTCGCTTTCTTGTGAACTCTTTTCTTTTTCTATCTTCGCTTTGTCGTCACACAAATTGTCGTCTGTGTTTGGTGAACCAGAAAGATACACACACATATATAAAAAGTCTACGGGTGGCTCTTTCGTAATTTCTTGTTTGTTTATATATATGGGAAATTAATTAAAGGGGTTGATCGAATATTATAGAGATCGGGTAAGGGTAAGATTTTACAGAGATTTTAAATGTTTATTACCATCTTATGGTAATACTCTCCATCATTAATGTCTAGATTGCTTTGATTTAGTTGGATTCCAATTATAAGGCCAGCCATATCCTGAGGTTAATTTCGTGGAATTTGATTTGGGATTGATATCATTTTGCCACCCAAACTATGAATTGTTCTTCACCTTGCCTCATAAACTATTGTTTTTGTATCACAACAGTCCAATTATGCAATTTTCTCCAATCAATTTTCACCACGTAAGCTACAAACATTGTATGAAAACAAAATAAAACAAAATAAAATTGTTTTTAAACAATGTTATATAGCTTCTGTTTGGTTAATTTCATCAAATTCATTATTAAAAATGTTTGATTGGACTAACATAACAACAATAATTCAAAAGACAGTGAAAAAAAAATGTTATAGTTTGCGGTGTAAAACAATATTAATTAGTTAGTTTATTTGACATTGAATTTTACTGAAATATGTGCATCTATATATACATAATTGATTTAGTAGGCTCCTTACTAAACGATGATTTGACACATGTGTTTTAATTTAAAAAAAAATTGATATTTGTCGACATTGGAGATTATCACTAATTGAACATTAGTTTATGTCTCAAATTTTAATTGTAAATATTTAATTTAATGTTATTTTTAATATTAATACTTTAATAAAAATAAGTGAACTTTTTAACAGTAACCAATTAAAATATCACATGTAAGTTTCATTGATGGTTCATCACAAATAACATTTGTCTTAAAAATAGAATAAAAGAAGATAAAAATGTAGAGTTTCACACTTGAAAAAATTAAACTTTTATTTCACATCATCATCTAGTACCATAATATATGCTAGATAACCCACTAAATCAATATTGTATATATATGATAAAGGGTTAATTGCAATTAGTAGTTTGAACTTTTAGAGTTGTGCGACTTTCGGCTTTAAATTTCATGTTTGGTCAATTTAAATCTTAAAATTTTCAAATTTGTGCAATATTGGCCTTTGATTTTTCAATTTTTTGCAAATTGGTTAACCTTCACGGTTTCAATGGATGGACTGTTGACGAGATGTACATGGCAAACATGTGACTCATTTTCTTTTTTAATTTAAACTAAACGATAGCAAACCGGCAAGTTTCAAGAAGAAAAATCATGTTTTTTTAACAGCTCAAAATCAGCTGGAAAATACCGCTCATGGCAATGCAAATGAATAAAAAAAATTTTGTTAACAATTTGTTCACTAAAATTGTGAAATTTGATTAATTTATACAAATTTGAAAAATCAATGGACAAAATTGTAAAAATTTGAAAACTTTAAGGCTTAAATTGACCAAAAGTAAAGTTTAGAGTCGAAATCGCACAATCATAAAAGTTTAAGGTACTAAATTGCAATTAACTCTATAATCTAATAGGTACTTGGTAAGCCAAAAAGCCAATTGGACTATAATGTAACAAATTTAATCTTAAAAGCTAAAATTGGAACCTTTTTAGCTACTGAAAGTGCAATTTTTCTAAATTCTCAAGTGCAACTAACTTTTATTTTTATTCGCTAATATTACAAATGTAATATGAAAATTTGAGCAGTTTAATGGTAGCTAATTAAATTGCTACATGATGTAGAGATCCTCTAGATTTTTTTCTAAAAAAAATAATAATAACATATAAGTGGGTAAAAAATTAGTGCTTGAAACTTGACTCCACAAAGATAAATTTAGTAGTGTCTACGTGTTTGATATTGTCAAACATATCTCTTTGAAAATTTGTAAAAGTTTTATTAATTATTTGATACAAACACCTTTTTTTTCCTTTTCTTTTTTGAGACTATTTTGATACGGGGGAAAATCTTGGGTGACACGATGATACGAGATCAGGTAGTACCACTCAAGTAATATAATGTCACCGACTAAAAAGTTGCACCATCAATAAAAATTAAACAATCTGAACATCTTTCTTTTCACCATTTAAAAAATAAATAGTAACATAAGAAAAGGAAGAAGAAGAAGCTCCCAGATTCATGAGAGCTATCGACATTAACATCAAACTCATAGCTTTGAAGCCCATGAAATAGAAAACCACTGCAAAGAGAAAGAAGCCTACGTCAAAGTCCAAAAAAATGAAGCAAACAGACGATGGCGAGAGTAAGCCCAAAAATTCAAAGCGTACGAAGAAGAAATATCCAAACTTGAGGATGAAAACAAGTCTCACACGATGTTAGTGGATGAGAAAGAAGAGAATAACTTGTTAAAGGTGAGAAGAATATTCTTTTTCAAAGGCTATGGATCGAGGACGATTAGATTATGATATTGAATAGTATAATTGAGTACAATGCAAAATATATTAAGGGCAGAACCCTCAGTAGGCATGAATGCTTTTCCCAATTTCATCAACAAATCGCTTCAGAATAACGTTATCCAAAGACAAGTATTTTTCATTTTCAATTTAAAAAAAAATGGTTACAATAAGATGGTGAGCTGGATAAATTTTTAAATGACAATGCAAATGTTTAACAGGTAGCATTATATTATTTGTGGGACCAGTTGAAATAGGACCATTGTGGTACCTAAGATTTTCTCAATAGGGGAAACTATTGGATAACAAAGTGGTACTAGGTTAGCTGGTACCATCCCAAGTAATATAATGCCACATGTTATATTTTGCATTGCCATTAAAAATAAGCTAGATCAGCATCTTCCTTTTCACCAATTTTTTTATTATATAAAATATAAACAGAAGGAAAGGAAGAAAAAAAAAGCTTCCAAATTCACCAAAGCTACCTGATGCGGAACCCCAAGCTTAAAGAAACTGTAATCTCAACAGACAAGATGATATGGAACAAACCCTAGGTAAAATCCCGCCCTATAGCACCTCTAGATAACAATTGTATCTAGCAACACTAATTAGAAGGCAAAGAATGAAATTGAAATTCGCCACAAAGTAAATACCTTTGATAAGAAGATCAATTCCCAATGCAACAAGTAGAAGAAGAACTATCCTCACTTGGAACACACAAGTCTTGTTGAAAACAAGAATAGATTCTATTTAATCAATCATCAAAGTTGTTTTTTACAAGCTAGTAACCCCCCTTTATATAGAGACTAGGGTTAGGTTAAGAATCAATCTAGACCATAAAATAATTAGGAAAGTAATCCTAAAGCTAAAAACTAACCCTAAATAAATATAATCCGAAAATAGAAATAATTACAAAACTGCCATTATAAACTGAAAATAGCAATAATTACGAAATTGCCATTATAATCCGAAAATAGCTAAATTACGAAACTGCCATTGTAATCCGAAAATAGCTAAAATTATGTCGTTTTGTGTTTGCAACTCTCGAGCAGCATTACCACCTTCATTCCTTGCTTGGACATCATGCTTAAAACATCATCTTTTGCTCCAATGGTAGAATATGGCACTGTGATGCCCGTATCATTACCAAGCCTAGTATCAAACTGATTCTTTCAAATCCCATGAAAGCAACAACCATTGCAAAGAACATTTATACATTGAAGTCCAATGTAGCGAAGAAGCCAAGCAGCAACAAGGGCGAGGAAAGATTCATAGCATGTGAAAAAGAATGGTCAAAAACTTGAGGATGAAAATGACTTGGCACAACATCAGTGGTTAAGTTAGAAGAGAAAAAACTGCCAAAGATAAGAAAACATTGTTGTTTCAGAGGCTGTAGAGAAAGGACAATGAGATTGTGATAATGAATGGTATGATTGATAATGTAAAAAAAAAAAATTATTTGCGGACATGAATGCTTTTCACGATATTATCAAGAAATTGCTTCAAAATAGAGTTAACAAATGATAAATATTTTTCTATCTTAATTCAAAAAAATAGGTGAAAATAAGATTTTTCCTACAAAAGAAAATCTTAGGTAACACAGTAGTGCTAGGTTAGTTGGTACCACCCCAATAATATCATGCCACCAGTTAGAAATTTTCACTGTCATTAAAAATTAGTCAGCTCATAATCTTTCTTTTCATCTTTTTTCTTTTTAAATATAAACAAAAGAAAAGATTTTTCGGGATTCACTAGAGTTGTCAATATGATACCACCTATTAAGCCTTTGCACTGTCATTTAAAAATTTATCCATTAGGTAACATTATTCTGATACCACCTATTAAGCCTCCGCACCTTATTTTAACCATTTTTAAAAAATTGAAATAGAAAAATATTTGTCATTAGGTAACATTATTCTAAAGCAATTTTTTGATGAAATTGTGGAAAGCATTCATAACTGCAGATGGATCTTCCCTTTCTTTTTTTTTGCATTGTAGTTAATCATACAATTCAATATTACAATCTCATCGTCCTCGCTCCATAGCCTCTGAAACAATAGCTTATTCTCATCTTTGGTGGGTTTTTTCTTTTCATCCTTAGCCACTGACGATGTGCCTTGCTCATTTTCATCCTCAAGTTTTGGACCCTTCTTCTTTGTACAATTTGAATCTTTGGCTTCACTATTTCCGCAGCTTAGCCATCTTATTGAGTTAGACTGCATTATCGGCTTCTTCTTCGCAATGGTCGTCTCTTTCATGGGCTTCAAATCAATGAGTTTGAAATTAGGATCAGCAACTCTGATGAATCTGGAAGCTTATTATTTTCCACTTCTTTTGTTTATATTTGTTTTTTAAATAGTGAAAAGAAAGATGCTAAACTGGTTAACTTTTAATGACAGTTCAAATTTTTTTAACAGGTGGCATTATATCAATTGGGGTAGTACCAACTGACATGGAATGACCTCAAATAATATAATTTCACTTGTTAAACTTTACGATCATTTAAAAATTTATCTCACTCAGCATCTTATTTTCACCATTTAAAAAAAAATTGAAGTATAAAAATATTTGTTCTTAGGTAACATTATTCTGAAGAGATTTTTTAATGATATCATGAAAAGCATTCATGCCCACAAATGGGTCTTCCCTTTCTTTGCATTGTATTCAATCATAGCTTTCAATATTACAATCTCATCATCCTCACTCCATAGCTTCTGGAATAGTAGCTTTTCTCATCTCGGATGAGTTTTTTCTATTCTTTCTAAGCCACTGACATTGTGTCAGACTCGTTGTCATCCTTAGGTTCCAAACCTTTCTTCTTCACATGTTTCGAATCTTTGGCCTCACTCTTTGCGTCGCCTATATGATTCATTGCATTGGAGTTTGATGTAAGCTTCTTCATCAGTTGACTCTTTCATGGAAGAAAATCTTGGATATCACAATGGTGCCAGGTCAGCTAGTACCACCCTAAGTAAAATGGTGCCACATGTTAGAAATTTGCACTATCATTAAAAATTAGCCAGCTCAGCATCTTTTTTTCACCATTTTTCTTTAAATAGAAACAAAAGAAGAGGAAGAAGAAAAAGCTTTCAGATTCACTAGATGCTGACCCTAATAGCAAACTCATCGCTTCGTAGCCCATGAAAAAGGCAACCATTGCAAATAAGAAGCCTACATCGAAGTCCAACAAAATGAAACAGCTAGGTAGCAACAAGTGTGAGGCCAAAGATTCAAAGCATGCGATGAAGAAAGGTCCCCAAACACGAGGATAAAAATTAGCAAAGCACAACATGAATGGTTGAGGAAAAAAAGAAAAAACCCGTCGGGGATGCAAATAAGCTGCTTTTTCAATGTCTATGGAGCAAGTACAATGAGATTGTGATATTGAATGGTATGATTGACTACAATGTAAAGAAAGGGCAGATCCACCAAAGGGCATGAATGCTTTTCACGATTTCATCAAAATATTTCTTTAGGATAACAATACTTAAGGCTAAATATTTTTCTATTTCAATTTAAAAAAATGGTGAAAATAGATGTTGATCTCATAAATTTTTAAATGACAATGTAAATGTTTAACTTGTGATATTATATTACTTGAGGTTACCTAGTCAGCTGATACTGCCAAAGTAATATAATGCTATATGTTTAAAAATTGCACTGTCATTAAAAATTAGCCAACTCAACATATTTCTTTTCATCCTTTGAAAAAAAAACATAATAATAATAATAATAATAATAATAATAATAATAATAATAATAATAATAATAATAATAATAATAATAATAATAAACAGCTTCTGGATCCTAATATCAAATCCATCGCTTTGAAGCCCATAAAAGAGACAACTACTACAAATAACAAGTCTATATCAAAGTCCAACACAATGAAGCGACCAAACTATCAAATATTAATCTTCAGTAAGTATAATATATAATTCATCGGTGAAACTAATTCACACAAGGAAACAACTATGGCCACTGAGTTCAAACAAGAGAACATTGGTGCAAGTGATTTCGGGCTTTGGAAAATGAAGATGAAGCTTGGTTGTGTTAACCAAAGAAGGGTAGTAATAGCATTTGATGGTGAAGATAAGCTTCTAGAAAGTATGAAAGAATAATAGAAGAAAAAACTACTTGAAAAGGTCTATGGAGATAAAGTATTGACATAAGTAAAAGAAGACAATAACATTTGGATTTTGGAAGAAATTAGCAGAGTTTTACATGTCTAAAGCAGTTACGAACACGATTTTCCTCAAGCAAAGCTGTTTTGGATTCAAGATGACTAAAGGTAAATCTCTAAGCGATAACCTTCATAAGTTTAGAGAAATTAATTTAGAATATTGAACTATTGAAGATGAAGATCAAATAGTGATTTTGTTAAATTCAATTACTAGAGGAGCACTTTGTTGATAAACTTAAGTATGGTAAAAATAACCTTGAGGTTGGAAATAATTGTTAGTTGTAATTACAGCTAAAGTTGTAGAGAAAATAATTGATAAAACACGCAATGATAGTGAAGGTCTAACTATTAGATGTAGATATGATAAGAGATTAGGAAAGATAAATGGTCAAGGTATGAGTATATGAAATCAGTATATAAAATATAAAGAGGAATACCATATTACGAGGGAATGTCTTGATAGTCAAAGAAAGAATAAAGGAAAAGAGTCAAATGATGGTAATGCAAGCTTTGTTTCTGAAAGTTATGAGAGTGTTGATATAGTTATATTAATAGACAACACAAATAGTCATGATTGGATATCTTTGATTCTGATTGCTCCTTTCGTATGTGTTCTAACAAAAGTTTCTTCGAATCTTTTACTAAAATTAAAGGTGGGAGAGTTATCATGGATAATAATATAGTTTGTAAGGTGATTCGTATTTGTTTTGTAAAATTGAAGTTGCATAGTACAACATCAAAGTAATCATCAATGTTAGATATATTCCTAATCTCAAAAGGAATTTAATCTTACGAGGAATTTTGGAGTGGATGTACATACAAAGCTAAAAATGAGATTCTTAAAGTTTTGAAAGGTTTTTTGGTGGTTATGGAAGCAATTAAAGTCAATGGACTATATGTGTTTAAAAAGGTTACAGTTTAAGATGACGTTTCAGTGTCAACTACACTCAGGCATAGAAGCCTTGGGCACATTAGTGAAAAAAGACTAATTGAGCTTAGCAAACAAGGTTTGTTGAGTGGTGCTTAGCTTGAAAAAAATGGAAGTTTGTGATCATTGTATTTGTGATAAGCAATCACGAGTGAAACTCAACATTGCAATACACAAAAGTAAAGAGACTTTGGATTATATATCCATTTGGGACCATCAAGGACAAATTTGGGAGGACGCATGTATTTCATGACTTTTATTGATGATTGTTTAAGGACAACTTGGGTTTATATACACACACACAAAGAAAAAAAGAAGAAGAAGCATTCAAGAAATTCAAAGAGCGGAAGGTTATGGTGAAGCTCAAATGATAAAGAAGATCAAGAGGTTCAGAACCGATAATGGTTTTGAATATTGTAGCGAGTTGTTTATTAACTATTATTCTACAAATTGAATTGTCAAGCACAAGATGGTGAGGATGACATCTTAACAAAATGGCTTGGCAAAGAGAATGAACAAAACCATTTTAAATAGGGTTAGAAGCATGCTATCACACTCAATTCAGTTTTGAGCATAAGTTGTTCATAATGTTGTTTAACAAACTACCAATTCAATTTTGAGCAAAAGTTGTTCATAATGTTGTTTACTTGATAAACATGTGCCATCAAATGGATTCAAGACTCATGTATAAATGTGGTCAAAATAAGCAACCAATCTATGTGACCTTAGAATTTCTGTATATACTGCTTTTGTACATGTCAATGAAAGGAAACTACAACTTAGATCAGTTAAATGTATTTTCTTGGAGTATTAGGAAAGAGTTAAAGTTATAAACTCAAGAATCTTATTATTAAGAATGCATTATTGGGAGATATGGTTTCTAAAGCGTTTGAATTACCTAGTATTTCGAGGGAGCATCTTGTTTTAGAAGAGGATGAATCAAGCAGGGAGAAATATGATTTTGAAGTCGAGCTGCCTAATAATCCAAGTGAGAACACAACTCAAAATCAAAGATAAGCAACAAGCTGATTTGGGGACACTAGAAAATTATATTGATGTTGATATTGGTAATGAGTTGTTGGATTACAATTTGACTAGAGATAGTTTATGAAGACCAAAACACTTTTGAAAATAAAAGATTTGCTGATGTAATTTCCTACGCATTAGAAGTTGCAAAGTTTCTTGGTTTTGAAAATCCAAATTCATATCACGAAGCATTAAAACAAAGATTGTGATGAGTGGAAACCTGCAATAGATGATGAATTACACAAGAACCAAAATTGGCAATTGATTAACAAACCTAATGAAGCTAGGGTATTAGGTTGCATCTGGGTGGCATTGAAAGAGTCTAACCACCTAGATTCAAAGCTAGATTGGTATCTAAAAGGTTCACGCAAAAGGATGGAGTTAATTTCATTGACATTTTTCCACTTGTGCTGGCACACTTCCATTGGAATTTTGTTATCAATTTTAGATCAAAAAGATCTTGAGTTGAAACAACTTGACATCGAGACAATTTTTTTACATGGTGATCTTGAAGAAAAGATACTTATAACATTAAATAAATTGGAACTCAAGTATGTTTACTCAATAATGGTAAGGGTCTCAACCTTTGGCCAATAAAACCAAGGTTCAAGTGTTCCCATTGCTTAGATCGGATGCTTAATCTGTCATGCTGAACTAAGCGAAATGGTGAGATGTAGACTGACAAGTTGGTCGACGCAGGTGGATCTACCACTCGAGGTTGCAGGGAATACACCAATATCTACCCCTTCAACCTTTTATATTCACAAAAAAAAAAAAAAAACTTTATATGGTTCAAGGCAAACACTTAAGCTATAAGAAATTTGATACTTTCACGATGAAGTGTGACTATTCAAGAATTAAATATGATAATTGGTTTTATTTTATAAAATCACCAACTAATAATTACATATATCTTTTGCTTGATATTGATGATATGACCAACTTGCAAGCATACAGCTGAAATAGAAAAATTGAAAAAAATGATAAAAGCTAAATTTGAGATAAAACATCTTAGTGAAGGCAAAAAATTTGATAAAAACTATCAAAATTTATATGATTCAAAAATATAAATTTATTATATAATTAACATAATAAATTTGATTTTTGAATTAGAGCAACTTTATGTTGTAATAAAGTATTATTATATGATTGTTTTTAACTTATTGGTATTATACTATGATTTGAATTTTGGCTAGATGTAGGTTTAAACCTTAAAAAAGAAAATTGATGAAGATAGAAGTCCATAAATCTTGTCTTAATAGAGTTTTTTATTTGAGTTTTTTAATTATAATTTTTTAATTTATAATTTATCATATATTTTAAAAAATGCATATACATGTAGTATATCTCATATTTATAAGATTATTTATATGGTAGATAAAAATTCATTTTTATAATACAAAACTTATATATTTTTTTATAAATTGGGAAGGCGAAATTTTATCACGAATTTTGAAATTTTAATTGTAAATTATCACTAATAATCAATGTCAAAAGGTATATTTATGTGTTGACTAACCAATAATTTTTAATTTTCTTTTCATATTATTATTATTATAATTATTGTTTAATTTATGTTTGATTTTTTTTTTTTAATCCATGCCCACCTCATTAAGTAATTAACTATCATGCCCACCTTTTAAAAAATAACTATGATGCCTACCACTCAACTTTTTCTATATTTTTCTTCCCAAAATACATTCTATCTCATTTTGTTACTTCCTTCTCTCCTTCAACAAACTCTCTCTCTCTTTCTTCTTCTTCTTCTTCTTCTTCTTTCCACTAAATCTATATTTCTAAAAAACAACAAAATTTTATAAAAAAATGAAAATTGCAAAATTTACCTTTTTAGCTCTCTCCAAATTATAATATATTTAACAGTTCTAAAAAACCAAAAAAACTTTGTTTCATTTGAATTTTCATAACATTTTTTTAATTATATATTTGTAAGTTATTTATTCTTAAAAAGACACATACATTAATTAATATCTAAAAGTCAAAATAAAAACATGGATTAAGATTTATAAAATATACAGATACATGCATTGTCAAGTTTTAAATAATATGTGTATTTTTAAATTTTATTACAATAAAAATGAAGAAAAATAAGAAAAAAAAATTGAAGGTTTAAGCACCATCTAGTTAACTATAGGGGTGTGCAAAAAAAACCGACCAACCAACGAAACTGACTGATCCAATCAAATCCAATTTGTTTAGATCGATTACTTTAGTGTTATTGGATTTGATCAGTTTTGAAAACTTAAAACCGACAATTGAATCAGTTCAGTTCGTTTTTAAGGTAAAAAACAATACAACTGATCCAAAACGAACCGATTACTTTTAATTTTTAGAAAATATTTTTTTTATATGATTGTTTTTATTGGTAGGTTCACCATTTTACTGTGAACCTACATACACTCAATTGTTTTTTTATATAAGGATTAGAGCATTATCTATATTTTCTAAAAAAATTTCTTCCCAATTATTTTTTAAATAAGAGTAATTTTATTTATTAATTTATGTATTAATGTATTAGGTTAAAAAAAAAAACGTAATCTTTTTAAAATCAAATTTTAGCCTAACAAGTTTGCACCCAAATGTCAAAGATTCAAAGTAAACAAACTGAAAAATTAAATTTTTAAAAGCTCAAAAAATTAAATGAAACCCAAGCCAAACCGATTTGATTGAATTGGATTTAATGTATAGATCATATCGGATTAGATTAGATTGAAAAAAATAAAACCGATTACTAATTAAATTGGATTTGTTATTTTCAAAATAGGTTGGTTTCGAACGGATGAATACCCCTAGTTAACAACATTAAACATTTTCAAGTTTTAGACTTAATATTTAAGCTTTTTAGAAGTTTAATGTGTTTGAATGTTGTGTGTGTTTTTAGAAATTTATTGAAATGAAAAAATAAAAAACAATAAGAAGAAACCATAAAAATAGAAGTTTAAGACAGCAGTAGCTGGTCCACTCAAACATTGGGCGGTGAGCAAATGTTGGACGATGTATGCAACTTCTAGACAAGGAACAAGGCAGAAAAGGCCTAACTTCTTTGTCTTTTCTCTGCCCTTGGGTGCACACACTACCTTTATGCATTCTAGCTTCGCTAATGAGATAAGGTAGTTGGCTTACTTGCTTGCTAGAGGACATGTAGTTTACCACTTAAATATCATTGTGATCTATCATTACATGTGTGACAGGACCCGATCAGCCTAGATTCTGCCTGCATGACTTAATATTTCTATTAAGTCATTAAGCAGTCAAGTAACTCGACCATAAATTATTAAATAAGGACGAATCGATTAAAAGGAAAAAGATATAGTGCCAGAAATTTTAATAAAAATTTCGGCAGCATTTCGTCTGCTTTTGAAACATTTCCCAAATATATAAAGGTACAATTCCTGCAAGAAAACACATTCCTATACATAATCCAATCTACCAGCATCATTTCCGCACAATAACCACTCCTCTGTGAATAATTCAACATTCAAATAAAATACATCAATTATATATTCGTAGCTGAACTCAGTTTAAAAACTGAGCTGCTTGCATACTCTTATTAATAGGGATCAAGCTATCTGTAGTTATTAACTGATTTTTATTGATATTCTGAGCATCGGCATACTCAAGCCATGACCACATCTCAACATCATCTTCAAACTTTCCACCATAACCAATCATCAATTAAATCAATAATTATAAGGATATGCTTTCATTACCAAAGCTAAATTTATTAGCCTTCCAAGTTTAAAAGCAAGATAATGTATATATGAATATTTATATAACAAATAGAATTAGTAAGACTTTCACGTATAATTAAAATACATACTCTCATAAATAAACTTTGACTATACCAAGGAAAGCTTTTAAATTAATTTCTTTTACCACTGAAAAGTTAAAACATGCTAATATCCTCTAGTAAGGAAAGTTCAATCATCAACAAAAATACCCTACAAGCTCAAAAGCATTATTCATCAAACTTCTATATCACAAGAACCAATAATTCTTGAAAAAATCAATAAAATAAAACATTTAATAATTTTATTCCCAAATAAAAATCACAACATCAATACCTCACGTCACTCTTTGACAAATTCTCCGTTTGAAATTAATTTCACAAAACCCTTAGCTTTATTCCCAAAAATCATTAAATCATTATAGCACGATTTGGGAGCGAAAACATAATTTAACAATATCATTTAAAATCTTGTATCAATCACTAAAACCATAAATGAATTTCGTAAAACATTTAAAAATCATTTTATTGAACATATCCTCAAAAAATGCCAAGTATATGGGCCACAACCCGTAAAATCAAGTAGATAGGCTACAACCCATAAATTCAAAAACCAATCTAAAACCATAAATCAATAATCATATATTAAAACCGGTACCACACTCTAGTATCGTGCCGTGTGACCCTTAGGGCTCATTTGGTATGTTGTATTGTATTTGATTGTATTGTATTGTATTGTGTTGTAATGTATTATATAATGCACTCATGTGTTTGGTGTAAAATTGTATTAAATTGATGTTTGGTACATTTTTGTATTGTATTGGATTATTTTTTTAAAGTTAAAAAAATTTAACTTCAACTTTTATTAAAGCTTTTATAAAAACTTTTAATTTTTAATTTTTTAATTCTAATTTTATTAAAAGTTTTTTTTTCTTAAAAAAGATATATATTTATATTAAAGAAAAATACAATTTTCTTCATATTAACAATTTCATTAATTTTTATTTTTATGCTTACAATATATAAAATATAACAACAATAATAAATACTGGATGACCAAAGAAAGGGAATCACACAAACTCAGGATCTGCATGACTTGTATAACTTAATACATACAATTTTTGGTGTATTACTAATACATCAAAACTTGTATTAAAAATATAAAATTGTATTATTTAATACAATACATTGTATTCACCAAACACAGTATAACTAAATAATACTTCACTATGCTTCCCTATACAGGATACCAAACAAGCCCTTAACGTCCTAATGGCATCATAGGAGGGGGAATGGGGTATAACTCGTCACGACGGACCGGCACTCCAAATACATCACGGCAAGATTCTCATCATCTTTCTCCCGACACGTGTCCGTAGCAGATAATGGCATAAAATAATAATATAATATCATAATAGTGTGGCGTGTGACTCTTAGCATTCTGATGGCTCCACAGGCGGGGGAAAGGGGTATAACTCATCATGATGGACTGACATCCCAAATACGTCATGGCATGATCCTCATCATTTCTCTCGACACGTGTCAACATCAGAGGATGGCATAATATCATAATAACGCGTGTACAACTAACATATCTCGATTCTGTGTGGTACTCTTCAAAATCATCTCTGAGGTCATCCATCATCGGTTTTCATAAACTTTTCAAATCCTTTTAATTTAAAATCATAATAAATTTAACAATTTTTCAAAATCTTCTATTTTGGAAAATTTCACGAAAGTATTCAAATCTTTTGACTATTAGAAAATTGCCCCAAAAGTCTTTAAATTCCAAAAAAGCCACAACCTTTTTTTAAAATTACCATTTTATACAAATTTACGAAAAATAATAAAAAAGTTCATAAGTCACGAATAATCATTAAAAACATAGATTTTATATTTATTCCAAATAAATATGAATTCAATTAAAATTACAAATACATATAAAAATATGAATTCAGCAATTCATTTAAATCCACGTATAATATATTTAATAAGTGTGATTTAAATGCACAAAGAAATCCAATCAAAACAAATCAAATTCAATTCAAATGTATTAATATATATAACCCCAAAATATTTAGAAAATAAATGCACTCACCCTTAAAACATCAAAACATCACTAATCAAACACTTTCATTCTTTATTCCACATACACGGTAAAAACAACATAAAATTCAGCTTAGTGACTTATCATTTTCCAAGCAAACTTTCACTCTTGCATTCATATTAATATAATCCACTCAAAGTTCCAAAACATTCAAAACATTAATTTTAAACAAAATCCAACACCAAGTAAATCTCTATTTTCAACATCTTAGTCTAGGTAAATCTTACCATAACTGAAAATCAATAATCCAAAAGAAATTTTCAAAATACACATATAATAATTCTTGCAAAAAATTCACCAAAGTCCAAAATGTCCTAATAACCGGATTTAATTTACACTTTAAAAACTAAGTATTAAACCAGCCACATAGAGTATCAGTTATACCTATAAATCATCATTACAATAAACCAAATTTCATTCGCATATACTAACAAAGTCACGGATTCAACTTCACACAACCCCAATAAAAAATCAAGCCATAAATATTCAATTAATCGTCAACCAACATTAAGCTCAATGTTGAGTTCCTCATTTAGAAACAAAGCTCAATTTCAGTCTAAATTTAACAATTATCACATACATAGCTCAAAAGTAAGCAAGTTTCAAATACTCAACAATAATATGTAGATTATATATCAAAATGTAGCTTGATGAGAATATAACACAATAGTCAACTCAATTGCTGCCGGTGGTGGCCAAAAAATGACCCGAAATTCACGGTCAAAGGGGATCTCCTCATTTCGTTCAATCGAGGAGGAATTACACCAAATTGACAATGAAATTGGGTTCCTAGGGTCCAAATTAGGGAGAAATGAGTTTACTCATCGCCGGAATATCGCCGAAAATTAGCGATCAGAGGCGAAGAACACTTACAAGATTTTTTGTGTTTTTCGGTGATCCGACCGGCTCCACGGGTGATCACCGGTATGGGTAGGTAGAAGAGGTTGTCAGCTTCAAATCTTGAGTAGTTGTCAGCCAGATCCAGTTGGAATTTAGTTGTTGCAAAAATCGGTGAGGCGCGGGGTGGGGGGGGGGTCTACGCAAGAGACGATCGTTGGGGGGGCTGCGCGAGGTAGGGGTGAGTGGCATTTTTGTAGCTTTTCTATTCTTTTCACAGCCTTAGCAAAATTACCAAAATACCCCTCACACCATTTTAATTATAACTTCACTGTCTTAGCTCCGAATTAAGTGTAATACTAGTCTACAGACTCATATCAATGAGCTCTACGCAATGGTACCACTGTCAAAGAAAAAATCTAAACTCTATAAAAAATCAAAGTGGGACCCATATTTGGTCAACTGGTCAAATTTGAAAATTTGAGAGTTTGTAAAAATTCAAGTTGTTACATGTGACTATCTCTATAGATAGAAAAGCTTGTTATGCCTAGAACGGTTAGTCTACAATAGTGGTTGAGATATATCCGACCTTAACGGTCGAAAAAAGACAATAACTAAAGGGAAGAAGAAAATTGATTTTTTAATGTAAAAAGTCTATGAAAAGAGTCATAAGGAATAAATGTGTTGGGGAAGGACAATTAGCAATCCTAATAATTCAAAAGTGACAGCGCCACATAACCTTTAGATTTGGGGTGACCCCAAAACGACTCAGGTAAATAGCCATTAGAAGGAATGTGGTAGTGATGTAACTAAAGTATCAAAGCCTATTTCTTCCTTTATGTAGCCTTTCGTAAGTGAGTAGTATTGAAGCGTAGGTCTCAAGTTGGGTTAATTTTGTTTTTGAAATAGAGATTGTGTTGGTGTTCAGTATAGTTAATAGAAGCTATAAAATAATTATAACTGACTAAACTCTGAATCAGTCCTCGCTAATCGTCCACTCTACCGCACTCGAGAGGTGATCGTAAATAAATGAAATATAGTGTTTAACACTTTCTAAGTTCCCTTTTGTCCCATGCTCCTTTGCCTTGATTGAATTTGGCTTCGCTCTACCCTGAATCAATCAAAAAGATTTTTTATTGAATTCATCCCGAGAGAAAGCGGCTATGAATCACCTAGGCTACTTATTTGTTGGTTGGTGGATTCTCAAAATCACCTCTTGTGAAAAGGCCTTCGAGTAGAAAAAAATTAGAGAAAATGAAAGTTGTGGGGTGCAAGAATAGTTAAAAACATAGATCCTTTTTATTAGGCTTAAAAAGACTTCTTGCATGAGTCCCATATTGAAAATAAAGGGAGAATAAAGTCTCCAAAGTTCAATACATATAGCCCCATCTTCATTGAAAGAGATACACAATTTTATGAAGAACGATTAGTCTTAAACTTTGAGAGCAATAATATATCTATTGAGTTTTATCATTTCTTTGAACATTCAAGTTGTTTTCTTATGTGTTCAAATAGGAAGCAGGGTGAGGATATTTCATTGTCTTTCATTAAAGGGGGAAAAAACAGAGGGGCGAGGCTTTGTTCCTTGGGGGGGGGGTGGAGGTGCGCCTTGCATAGCCTTAGAAAAGAGAGAATTTAATAAAGTAACCCTCTCTAACCTTTCTATCTATCCGTAGAAGTAGGGTGAGAAAAAGTCAATAAGAGCAATGGTTTTTCCAACGAAACTAAGCAGTTTGTTCTTTTTATCACTTGAAAGCTTAGGCCCACATTCTAACTTCAATGATGGGAACAACCTCTGCACTTTGGTGCTATAATAAACAACAATTTTTCGCCTTACTTCGGGAGTGATATTTGTAACTCAATGTTATGTTCACGCGGGATATTCTTTCTAAGAGCACTACCCTATACGTAGTCTATGTCTGGAGAGCATACTTGACGGGAGATAGACACATGCGATAGATAGGTCTTCCACTTTGATTCTCGCCCCATCTTCGATTCGAGATAAAGGATTACTCCACACCTAGAGCGGTGTGTTTTTTCAAAGGCAGAGAAAAAGAAAATGGAGGCCTCGGGTGCATAGTCTTTTTCTTCCTGACCTTTGATAAAGCACACCACCATTGTCAAAGGCCGTGTATTTCCCAAAGGGTGAGGAAGAATAAGATAAGGCCTGAAATTTCGTAGTGTTGTTCCCCACCTTTGGCAATACACACCGCCCTTATCGAAGGCGGTGTGTGTTGCCAAAGGCAGGGAAGAACAATTGCATTTTTCAGACATGACATTTGAAGCTTCGCATACAATTCTTATTCTCGGTTAGTTTTGTGAAAATTAGTTTCTTCTTTAAGATGAGTTTTTTTTTTTTTTTTAAGGTGGTGGTGCCAATGATTTGGATTTTATTATAGTAGTTTTCTACGCTGTCATAATCTCAGTCTTATCTCTGAAGGCTAATTCGTGCTAATTTTTCTGGTGAAAAAAGGAGAAAGTTTAAAAGAGTGCGAATGAGATAAAGAGAGAGATAGAGTTTCCTGAAAGAAAGAAATAAGGTACAAAAAAAGATACGATATTTTGAGGAGAAAATTTTTAAAAAAAATTGAATGTAGGCATCAATACTTATTTTTTTAAAAGATGGGCATGATAGAATTTTTTTTATCTTCTATTTTCTACGGCCGAGTCTTAAATCCCAATTGTCCAAATATTGGACCCAATTCTGTATATAAGGTCCAAGCGCAGCCCAATAGTATGCTAAAACATATGTGGCTTAATAATTTAATTTATTTCCAAAATACAGATATGTTTGTTTAACAACATTTCAATGTCAATATCCAAACTTCTTATTTACCAAAAAAAAAAAAAATATATATATATATATATATATCCAAACTTCTTTTTTTCTAAGAACTAAAAAAAAAAACAAATATTATGGGAGAAAATTTTCTATCCCTAAGCATATTTTTCTTCTCCCATTGAATTATAATTAATTGAAGCACATGACAATCAATTTTGATGTTCTAATAAATAAACTTAGCTAACTGAGAAGCTAAGGTAACAGCCCCATTTCGATGTGAATATATTTATTTGTTTATTTATTTATTTATTTTGTTTCCTTGTTTTGATTGAGTATACGTTGTTTTGGGTACGAACAAAATATGTTCAAAAGTACAAGTTGCATGTGTATTTTCTTTATTATCTTGTCTCAAAGTTACAGACATTCCAAAAATGTGAAGTCTGGGTGAGTGGTTTTGTCTATTTAAAGCATCTTCTTGCTTAATGAGAGATTTAGAAATCTTCAAATTTAGGATAACTGTCCACTTGTGCAAATACAAGTAAACATTATATTTCTTGATGCTATGTTAGAAAAATCAAATTCAATCTACATGGGCGGTCCCCATTAGAAGGCACAAAATTGGATTTTTGGGTATTTTTTTTGGAATATTTTTCTTTTCTTCAAAGATCTTACTTTAATGCTAAATTATATAACAAGAATTTATCATTTCTTTTATATTTTTCTACTATAGTATCTGGTTATATGTGAAACCGCAGAAAGTTGTACATAGAAGAGAAGGAAAGGTCCAAGGATTGACCTTACAATTGTACTGGACTAATGGATCTTATTACACCAAAAGCAAGTTTTATTTGGAAATAGTTTGTTGCTTAGATTTCATGGGGTTGACTCTTAGGAATGAATTGTTATTCTATTCAACTTATATTTGGAAAGAAACTTTATCATGCTGTCCTACAAGAACAACCACAATGGTTGAGATTTTTCTCTTCTTGGAACCCTTCTCAAACGCTAGAAAAGAAAAAGAAGCTAATGAAAGCACAGAGACTTGTGGACCTTATTACGCCGAAAGCAAGTGTTGCTCCAACTCGACAAAGCCATCTACGGCTCATTGATAACTTTGTGCAGCCAAGTTCGGAAAAACTTAACTCCCAAGGGCTTAGCTTTGATTCAGCTTCATCTTGTTCAAGTTCTCAGGATATTGAATCTAATGCAGTTTATACTCAACCTTGCAGTGAGAAGTTAAAGATTGATGCAGCCGTCATATCACATGCTGTTAGCGTTTGTGGGTCAAGGCGCAACCTTCATGGTGGTGTTCAATATCATTGTTTGGCATTGAGAACTGGGTTTGCAGCAAATGTTTATGTAGGAAGTTCTTTGATCAATTTGTATAGTAAATGCTATGAGTTGGAATATGCTTACCAAGTGTTTGAAGAAATGCCTCTGAAAAATGTGGTTTCATGGACGTCTATTATTGCTGCATTTGCACAAGACTGGCAGGTAGATGCGTGCTTGGACCTTTTCCACAGGATGAAGAATGCAAATTTGAAGCCCAATCATTTCACGTTTACAAGTCTTTTGAGTTCTTGGATGGGCAGTGGAGCTCTTGGGCAAGGGAGAAGCGTCCACTGTCAGACAATTCAAATGGGTTTCCATCTGTACAGTCACATTTCTAATGCTCTCATTTCAATGTACTGCAAATGTGGAGCAGTTGAAGATGCACTTTGCATATTCAGAAATTTAGATGGTAAAGACACTGTAACTTGGAACTCCATGATTGCAGGGTATGCTCAACATGGTCTTGGATTTCAGACAATTGATCTTTTTGAAGAAATGAAAAGGCAAGGTGTCAAACCTGATGCCATTAGTTTCCTTGGCGTCCTCTCTTCGTGCCGCCATGCTGGTCTTGTTAAGGAAGGCTGGTTCTACTTCAATTCAATGGTTGAAAATGGTGTGCAACCAGAATTGGATCATTATTCATGTGTTATAGATCTTCTTGGTAGAGCTGGGTTATTAGAAGAAGCCCGAGATGTCATTCAAAATATGCCAATTCATCCCAATGCTGTTATATGGGGTTCACTGCTTTCTTCCTGTAGGTCTCATGGGAATGTATGGCTTGGTATTCAAGCTGCAGAGAACAGGCTACTGCTCGAACCAAGCTGTGCTGCAACCCATCTGCAACTGGCACATCTTTATGCCAGTATTCAATGTTGGGATCGTGCAGCGAGAGTGCGTAAATCAATGAAAGATAAAGGACTGAAAACGAGTCCTGGCTGCAGTTGGATTGAAGTTAAGAATGAAGTCTGCAGTTTCAGAACAGAGGACATGTCGAACACGAGAATGGTTGAAATTTTTTCAGTTTTGGATAGTTTAGTAGATCACATGAGAACTTTAAGCCATGATCTAGAAACACTCGAGGAAGTGAGGGGATTCATGCTTTACATGCAATGAAGATAGTCATAGAATGGCACTTTTACATCATTCAATTTCTACATTTTTTAGAAATAGGTGAAATTTGATTCAGAGGTTGCCACTTTCAATTGGCTGACCTGTTTGCAAGAGAAGTTTTTTGCAAATTGATTTTGCTGTCGAATATACTGTTGATGTTCTGTTTATTGCTGAATGATTTCAAGAGGATTCCAAGGCTATATATTTTACATTAAAATTGATTTATATATATATATATAATTTGTCTGTAACAGTATATTTTTGCTAATTAATTTCCAATCTAATCTACATGTTTGATGTTTTTGCCTTGCATGCTTCAATTTTAGGTGTAATTGCTGAATGCTTTCAACAGTATCTCTAATATATAAACATATATATTAGGGTCACTATATATAATTTTTTTATAGTCAGGATGTCCTAAAAGTTTTATGGATGCCATTTATCAACCATTTGATTACTTCAATAATGAGATTTAATGAAGTTTTGGTAGACTATATGAGTTTGGTGGAATATCAAAATTCTAAGAGGGCAAAGTAGACCATGTATGGAGCTTATTTAAATTTTAAATTTATCTTTAAATTTTAACCATTGAAACAATTAAATAGTTGATAAGTAACGTCCTGAATATAAAATTTTATCATATATATATAATTTTTATAGTGCAGATATCTACAAGTTTTTAATTTGGATAACATTATTAATAATCTATTATCAGAGACACTTTTGACGTAATTTATTTTAGCAACGAAGTTGTTGTTCATATATAGTAAATTATTAATAACAATCCACAAATTAAAAATTTATAGATATCTGCATCATAAATAAACGGTGTGCGTTTGTGTCTACATATATATATATATATTAATAATGTTTATTATTATTATTATTATTGTGTGTGCGCGCGCTCTCACTGCAAGTCGAGCCTCCTCTGAATTTGATCATAATACCAAAAAGATTTAAGTTCTTTGGTATAGATAATAAGATATGAAGTACTTAATTAAGATGTAGAGGACCTATAGGACTTGATATTTTAGTGAAATGGAAATCTAATGTTTTTAAGAATTAAGTTGAAGAGGGAGGACCTTCTAAACGTAAATAATCATACATAATTCCTTGAAAAGGGCTGGTGCTTCTTGGTTGTGTCAAGAAGATTGTATTGTCTCCTTCTAGAAGCCCAGCTCCAGAAATATTCACATTGTATAGCCAGTAAAGGCCATGAATTCCATGTCTTGCAATTGAGTTGTCTCTCCCTATCAATCCACTGCTGAATAGAGGAGGATTTGCTTTTGGATCATTTACTCGAACCTATAAATTATATCATTCACTTGAATATCAGGTGGTTAATTTTGTCAAATAATCTTGGAAAAATAAAAATAAAATAAAAAAGAAAGGTAAAAAAAAAAATACTTGCTGAATGATGCAACATTATTATTATTTCAATCTGTTAATTACGAATATATAAATTAATGTTTAATTTAAAATTTTAAAATAATGGTAATTCAACATAGTATATATGATATCCGTGTTAAAGATTCAAATGAAGAATTAGCAAAGATTAATATATACCTGCAATTCAGAAAGAGTAGCTGATGCCAGTGCTAGTCTCAGCTTATAATTACCACTTTTATCCACATTGTCAAGTTTGAAGTTGATTTGCCACGTTGTTCCTTGATATTTGTTATTATCTTTCTTTCTATAAGGAAATAAAATATTTGTGAGAAAAAAAATAATTAACATATATTTCCTTTTTTTTTTTTTTGACAAAATAAACGAAAAATGATTGACATTAATTAATAACATTGCAGCACATGTGCATATTAGAAGAAATATGCACCTGGTAACCTGAGCAAAAAACCAATCTTTAGCGTAGTCGCTAACACCAACCGTGTAAACCAGGTCTTTGTCAGGATATAATTCTGTATATCTTTCCCAAAGTCCGTACTGCCGAAACCTGAGAATGTTAATAAAAAGCCAATTGATATGTGTTACTCTACTTTATTACATTATAATATTCCATTCGATATGTATCTAAGAACAAGCCTCCTCTTTTTAAGATACAAGGCTAAAATGTAAGAAATCAAAATTCAAAATTCAAAATGCGATTCATGCAAAATAATCAAGTCCTCTTTCACCTGAACTTCATTGCATGTAAGAGAATAGATAAAGGGTGAAAACATTGGGAGGAAAAAGAAAGGAAAAGAAGAAGAAGGTAGAATTCTTTATATTCTGATTGGTTATTTAAATATTTGATAAAAATTAAAAATAGAAAAGATAGAAGTATGAGTGAAAAAGGAAGAGAAAATTGATATAGAGAGAGTGAGCTAGAGAGCAGAAGAACTTGTCTTCCTTTTCTTCCATAAACACACTTAAATAAAAAAGTTGAGTGAAATATTATTCAAATTTTTTTTTTCTTCCCTTTTTTCCTCACTAAAATCCCCACCCCAGACATAGCCTTGGACAATGTTAGTTTCGTCAAATACTAGAAAACATTATCTATTCTTAAACAACCTTAGATATGTAAGTTTTGTCATATATATACTAAAAATATATATATATATATATATATTTTTTTTTTCCAACTTTGTTCATTTTTCAATAGATGATCGCATTGTATATATAATTTTGCTATAAAATGCATACACATTTATAATATCAAATACATATACACTGGATTATGTGTAAAACAAATTAAGATGATTATAAAACACGTTCCGTTCATGTGTTTTATAACAAATTTAATTATATATATATATATATATATATAGTTCTGACAAAAAATGCGCTCTAATTCCATATATATTTAAAAAAAAAAAAAAAGATAAATTGAGATCTAGCAAGGTGAAATATGTACTTATCAGAGTGATTGAGATAAAGTCTGTTAATGTATTTGGGATTTGGATCAGGAACATAAAACTCTGCAGCAGATCGATCAGGGATGCCTATTTCCCACAACGTTGGCCCATTTCTTGGTGGCTCATATATAAGATCATCCATATCTACCTCACACCCTGCATTAATTACATGCGCCATTAATTATTATTAACATTTATATTGGGACATAAATTTTGCTTAATATTTTTTAATTTATTGCAAAACAAATATTTAATTATCATGCATCAAAGGCTAGCTGGTAGGACAATACAACATATTATAATATTGAAAAATTCCTATAATTAAATATATATATATATTTTCAGAAAAAAAAAATTCAATAGAACAATATATAATATATATTTTGGATACATGCATGTGGAAATGACAATATTCCATTATACACTAAATGTTTTTGAGCACAACTCTACTTGTAGAAAAAAAAAATTGATGTACCTGAGGATATGGTAACAATTTCATTTGGACGATAATCTCCAATAAAACCAGGAACCCATGCATAAAGATTATAGTCACCAATACGAACGTCGTTTATTGAAAAATAGCCATTTTCGTCTGTTTTGCTCCAAAATTGATAATCCTATATAACAACAAAATTAATATGTTTCACACCATTAGTATCTTATAATATTACAATCACTAAAATATGCATGTTTTTTTATTATTATTACAAATATGCATGGTATAAGAATAAGTGAAAAAAGAAAAACAATAAACAAAAACAAAAGAACCTTGCACTCTCTTTGCCACGATCCAACTTCTCCTGGTGGGGCCAAGCCAACATATGCACCATTTGCCGATATATACTCGTTGCTAACATAACTGCCCCCAATTTTCAAACAGCAATTTAATCAAAATTAATTAATTTTAATTAATTATATTCTGTGGTAAAAGTTATTGTTTTTTTGAATAATGATCCGAGTATAGCTATAAAAAGAAAAAAAGAAGAAGAGAATAATGATCTGAGTTTTAACTCCTAATTAATAATAGATTAAATTAATAATCTAAATTCATTAAACAAACTATTAAATACAAAAAAAAATTAAAGAAACTATTAGCTAGTGACCAATGTGGCAATATAGGCATTGGTTTAAATTATCCAATATTAATGCATGCATGTGCAATCGATTAATTTTTAGCCATTGACATTTTAATATACAAAATTTTGCTTGTCCAAGAAAAAACAAAAAAACAAAATTTTGGTAAATCAACGAATTGGAAACTCATAAATATATTTTTAAAAATTAAAACCCAGTTGATAAAGTGGCAACTTATAACACTTAATATATCATTTAAGGAATATTTTAGGAATTCAAAATTTTGAAATTCTTACAATTTCCCTTTAAACAAAATGAAATGAAATGAAATGCATCAATTAAAAAATGAAAGGAAATAAGTTTGATTATCTTTTTAAAGTTCACGAAAATTTATCCATGTTTACCATCCTTTCGTTCTTGTTTTTCTTCAATCAATGAATGAAAATAAAAGTAAATTACAATCTAATTCAAAAAGGAATTTCATCCTGATTTTATTGTGATATTTTAGCTATATAGCTAGTTAACATAAAAAGTCATAAAGCATAAAAAATCCAGATTCTATGTTATTAATTCTAATAATAAAAATATTCATAAAAAAATCTAATAATAAATATATATATATATATATATATATTTATAAACAAAACAAAACAAACAAAAACAAAAACTGGATTTTTGCTGCATTACCTATCTTGTACAAGTAGTCTTCCACTAACATTCCCACGATTATCTGACTTTGTAAAATCCTCTGAAACTGGAAAAGTGTAGGGCCAACTTTGTACTTCAACACTCATCTGCACATCAATATGGATAAAGACCTTTTTAATTTTAACCTAATTACATTTCAATTCACATTTTTTTGAACGCTTATTAACTTCTCAAATATATATACTAGTTTTTACCAGTTAATTTTGAGAGCTAAAAACTGAAACTGTATTTTTTACAATATTATTCACTAATTAAACACTGATTTTTAACTTTCTTTTAGCCTTTTTTAACTGTTAAAACAAAAATAAAATATTGAGGTACGAATTAATGTTGAACCTGTGTTTTAGCACTCTCCCATAATTGAACAATGGGGTCTGACTCATTTCCATCAAATTGAGAATTGAGAAATATAAAAACAGGTCCAAAAACTTTCTTCCATTGCTCTCCTACTCCAAATTTGGGCACCAAATCCTCTCCCGAATAATGAGCACTGAGAAATACCTGATTACATTTGGTTTTGTTCCATTGTTTTAGATTACCAAATATCAATTACATCTCCTAAAAAAGGAACATAAACAATTTACAAGCAATTCAAATTACCGTGAGAGTGGTGGGGCCAACATGGGAGGTCAGGTTCTGTTTAAGAGGACCACCAGATCGGAACTCATTGCTGGGTGTGATGTGCCAAAACCCCACTGGTGGGTCCTCCGATATCCATCCGTGGACCCCAATATCTTTGTTGTTACATGAATATTGGTACTTGTCATCAACCTAGTCAATAGATTTAATCCAAAATCAATAATGTTATATTACTGCTGTGCATGTTAAAGTTTATAACCCTGTGAATTTCAGTCTATTTTCTAATGTGGTATAAATTCAATACATAATATTGCTAGTTTTTAAAAATTAATATTTTTTTTTTTTTTTTTACATGTTGAGCATTCTTTATTTGTCTTTTGTAATAAGTTTCGATCAAATCTTTGATTAAAAATTGCCATTTAGGTTATACAATATTATGTTAAGAAAGAAAAAAGAAAAAGGAATATAGATAACCTCCCCTTTGAGGTCTGGTTCCACAGGATTTACAAGTAGGACTGCTTCTGGGTAGGCCAGGGCTTGACCTCTTGGGGGTAATCGATCATCAGGAAGGGGCATGAATCTTTGCCTATTATCTTCTACCGCCATATAGTGAAACCTATTTAATTAATTTGTTCGATATTAATATTAATATTGGTTATCAATTTTAATTAATTTATTCAGCTAATTAACACATATAGAAATACTTGTCTTTTCTGAGTTTGAATGCAATTCTGGTCTCATCGAGGTTGAAAGCAGGCCATTCCTTCAAGTGCTCATAAATGGCATATGTGTAAAAACCCGAAGAGCCACGGAGCATTATGAACCTTTTATCTATATTCAATGGCACAGCCTTTCCTTCCAATGTGGGATTCCATGTCCTTGTGAATGACAATTCTACTTGTTCCTCATTTTCCACTATTACTCTAAAACTGCTTCCCCTTATCCTGCATGCATATTTATATAATTTATCAATCTATTTTTAGTGTGGATATCTAAAAATTAAAAATTTATGAATATCCGTATTATAAAATAATTATTATTATTATTTATGTATGTATAATTGTAATCTCAATGGCTCTTTAAATATTAATTAATTTCTGGTATGAAGTACTCTGATTTTATTTATTTATTTTTTCTAAAAAAAGCTTGGAAATCTAGCAGGAAATTTTGGTAGTTACAGAGTATCAAATTTTAGGAACATAACTATGTGAGACCCACATAGTTATATTTGAAAATTTCATACCTGGGAGCATTTGTTTGTTTTTTTCTTTTCAAAGCTAGCTCTTAAGAGGATTGATTATATATATGTTTGAATATAAGTGCAAAAAATTGAATAAAAAAAGAATGTGTATATATATATATATATATAAATTCCAGAGGTTCAAAAACTGTATATATAGGATTAGTTCATATGGAGGGACATACACATCGAATATTCCACCTGTTCCTGTGCTTCCTGGTGTGCTCCAAACCAGGTCCCAATACCTACATGCAATAAATTTATAGGATTTAAAGAAAGAAAAAAAAAATCAATTTTGAATTGATAATTTGCATGCATCAATGGAAAATATGGTTAATTAAAAAAATTACCCTCTGTTTGATTCATCGTTGAGAATTTCTAGCAAATTGTCAATGTCATTATATCGTATCCCTGTAACAATTCCATCTGGGTTCGACAATGTGACTTGCAGTAATCCATTGTCCATTACCACCTGCAAAACAAGTTCAAAAAAAGGAAAGAAAAGAAAAAAAGAAAAATATCGGAGACTCAATTTAGTATACATATGCAAAGCAGAAAAATAAAATAAAATAAAGTTTTCAAGTAAATTTGAAATAATCACATGAAGATCTTCAACATGCAATTGGACCCCTTGAGGTGACATGTCGATGGAAGCTCTATTCTATGTCTCGGAGCTTAATTCTTTCCGCTTCTTCTTCCTCTCCAACTTCAATAGAAAATATGAAGCTTGGTTTGTCTAGTTTTCTGTTGAAGCCGTCACTTTAAATATAATATGGATTACAAGGTTTTATTTTGGCAAACACTATCTCCGTGAGTAGAAAAATTAAATAATATATATATATATAGTTAGTCTCCGGTCAGTATTATTTAACTTTTTTAAAATTAGACCGTAGCATCTGATTTTATAACTTAGACATTGAAAAAATAATAAAACCATGTCCATATATAAACAAATTAAAAATTACCATTTAATATTTAATTTTATGATGAATATATAAAAAATCTAAATGCATTTTAATATATTTTTAAATTGAATTTGTTCATATAAAGGTCTATACAATTAATTTGTGCAATTGATATTTTGTAATTTGAAAAAAGTTACGCATTTATCAAATTTAGTTAAAATTGATAGATTCCGTCAACTTAGATAATACATGTATAACAAGTGACCTTTAAAATTAATTTTTTTTATTTTTAATTTTACAAAAACAAAATTATGAATGAATTTTAAAATTAAATTTTCTGTTTTTTAATTTTCAGTACAATAAAAATAAAATTAATTTTGAAAGTTACGTGCTATGCAGATAACTTCTAAATTGACATAATTTTTTAATTTAAACTAAATTAGACAAATATATAATTTTTTTCAAATTATAAATTACCAATTGCACAAATTAATTATAAAAACTTTTATATAAATATATTTATTTTTAAAAGATATTAGAATGCATTAAAACTAAAATTATGTTACTTCCGCATTACAAACTTTTTTTGCTTAATTATAGGAAGGCAAAAAGAAAGTGTAATAATTGAGTTAGTTTTCTTGAACTAGAGATAAAGCATTGTTTGTTACATTTCTGTTTATTTTATCTACTTTTTAAAATCTCTTTGCTTAGTCGCCACTGCTGTTTGTTGGATAGATATCATTTACGTACCGTGCAACAACATCTTCCAAGAGAGCAGCCAAATTTCGGGAAATAATTTATAAATGTTGTTTTTGTTGAATAAAAATGTTAACAACTTGGACCTTGCTGTTAAATATATATATATATATATATATATATATA